>JAJLXP010000045.1:0-109336 GCA_030674255.1 Hansenula queroliae
CACCCTATATAAAGCATATATATCAAGAGTAAATCCTTCTCTTCAGCCCCTTTTATACATCTCATAATCCTAATTCTAGAAACATCTCTAGACCTATTCGTTGCTTCAATGTGTTCTGAACCATACATTAACCTTCGGTACATCTTGTTGGTTCATGACACATAAATTCTAGACTTGACTGTAATTTATCTTCAACATGTAGAAAGTAGAAATAGATTAAATCATGTGGGACTTTGATTACACCACAATATTTGACATCCGTGTACGACCATAGTCAGTACACATTAGTCAATTAACTCAGACATGGATCATTACAGACAGCACAACCGAGCTTTACGTAGCGTTTAGTGTGCACCAGACTGGGACAGTTCGGTATTATTTTGGATGCTAACATATTATAATTACACCTGTGCGTACTCCCAAAATTTTAAGATTTTGGGACCCAATGGGTCCCTGCCACCTGGGTCTGGGTCCTTCCTGGGTCCCTCCTGGGTCCCGGGTCCCATACAATATCCTTTTAACGATGAAATTTTAATGCAATATGGAACTATTCTTTGATAGATATTTACAACACTTATACCCATTTTCAGCCATTCAGAAGAATTATGACTACATATACTGATCTATGTAAACAGAATCTTCATTCGCCTGGTAAATTGTAACTGATTAAAGCCTTGTGTAGTCCCAAAATGATTCTGAAGTCTTCTGCCATCTTGACATGTGTCGATACTACAACTTCTGTGCCCCTACCAAATAACCTCTTAACTATGGAGAGGTCTTCATAATGCGAATTAAAACAATAAATAACACTTTCAAACGCTAGAATATGTCTCTACAATGGTATTCATACTAGTTTCAATCTCTCAAAATTATTATTCATCTAGTTATCGCCAATTTTGGAATTGGAAAAATTTGGGACCCAGGGACCCAAATTCTAATGCGCACAGCTCTAATTATAATACTTGTACAATCCCAATCGCGACTCGCAAGTTGCAGGTCTCAGATATTTACAAATGAAAATTATTTCAGAGTCGTAGATGACGAAGTAACAACAGACCGTCCACCATAAAAACGCAATTGTCCTTTCGAGAGGACTCGATGACTCCCGTTTCTTGGAAGCTCCGCGCATCGTATGCTTTGTCTCCTATAATTGCATAATTGTGAACTTGTTTTTGCAACACTTCACTTGATATTCAGATTCCACATGGATCGTTTAACAGTGAAATTTTGCACACCTTATCTTCTATTTAGTTGACCATCTCTTGTTTCATACATGATAAATGGATGAACGGAGTCTCTAGATAAACAGCCTCAAATTTTTCTCTCATTCGACGTTGAACTTGTAGACCTCTGATCGTGTTTTAGGGTGAAAGATTCTAAAACATATGCACAAGAGAGATGAAGCAAAAAGGCTACACGTATGATAGAAGACAGAGAATTGGATAAGCGTATGCTGAAAGGGTCATGATGGGACGAGAGACCCCGACACTGTATCGACTTCAAAGATATCACCATAGACCTACGACTTAGACGTCATAACATCCTTTCATGTAAGATTTTATCAGTATCACTACAGTTGATGACACTTGGTACAAGATCAATAACAATATAATATAGGATACAGTAACACTAGGGCATTTAACATCCGAATTTACATAAGTAGATAGGAGTACATCCTTCAATTTGGTGGCAACAAGGCCTTAGTCAGTGAGCCTGGGTCAGAGATCGTTGCACAACAACATGAAGATAAGCTCCGCATCTGAAAGACCACAAAAGGAGAAACAGCTATAGTATCACACTCTTTAGGTAGTATTTATATATTTCAAGAGGCAATGTAAGTAGATGGGATGGTGACTTAATACTTAATAGTAGTAATGTACTTGCAGAATGAAATCGCGAAGCTTTGGAACGCGTCAACTTTTTACGCGTCTCAATTTTTCAAACTTCAAAGCTATATAAGAAAATCTTGAAGTCCTCAACTGAATCTATAATACTCATTGAACACAATAGATCAACAATATTCATACACATACACTACAACAATGTCCACCGAACCAGAATTGAAGAGAACTAAGGTCAACGACACTTTGAAAATCTACAAAAGATCAGAAAACGCTACAATCCCAACCAGAGGTTCAGCCTTAGCTGCCGGTTATGACTTGTACAGTTCCGAGTCCAACTTGGTTCCAGCTCATGGCCAAGCCCTAGTGGCCACTGACATCTCTATCATAGTACCAGTGGGCACATATGGTCGTGTTGCTCCACGTTCAGGTCTTGCAGTGAAACACGGTATCTCCACAGGTGCTGGTGTTATTGATGCTGATTACAGAGGTGAAGTTAAAGTCGTGTTGTTTAACCATAGTGATAAAGATTTTGCCATTGCTAAAGGTGAAAGAATTGCTCAATTGGTGTTGGAAAAGATCGTTAGTGCTGATATACAGGAGATCTCAGTCGAGGAATTGGATAACACTGAACGTGGTGCTGGTGGGTTTGGTTCTACCGGTAAATAGAATGGACAACGAATTAAAAACACAAATATAATATAGAGATCTATCTATCTAATGAAAATAAATAATTTTTTTTTAAAGAATAGCCAGTAGATCAAGCTTTGGTGTCCTTTTCCTTTTCCTTCTCTTTGGCACCATCCACAATAATCTTACCATCATCATCCTTTTCATAATCTTCTAAATGGATATCATCCTTAACATGAACCTTGGACTCGTTACTCTGTTCACTTTCTTCTTTGATCAACTCTTCTTGTTCCTTAATAATGTCCAATTTTAACTTGCTATCACTCTCGTCAACACCACTCTTGGCAACGTTATAGACTTGGTCAGGTATACAACGCATAACTTGCACCAAGGCGTCATAATAACTATCCAAATTCTTTGAAGCTGCTTCACCATATGTATAAACACTCGACAAAATCAATAACGTGGATGGGATTTTCTGTTTCAATCTGAGGTCTAACCAATTGTTCAAATCATCTTTTAATCTCCCTGGGGAAACACCAGATGTTTTGATACCTCTAGAGATACAAGCACTGGTCAGCTCGGTAATAGAAAGTGATTCAACACCTTCATAGTCAATAGCCCTATCGTCTTTGATGATTTGTAATAACTTGTATCTGATTTGATAACGCAATATCTGATCTGTCCCAAAAGGTCTTAGGTTCATATATTTCGCCATGGCGACCAATTGAGGTCTTGAAAGATTATCCAGCACGATATCATTCTTGAACAAACGGGCAATCTTGACAACTTGTTCTTTTGTTGGAGTTTCTCCCAATGTGTTCAAAGTTCTGAAAAATTGGATAAATTCTTGCTTCTCCTCCGCAGTAGTGGCTTTTGGTAGTCTAACACCACTTTCTTCAAATGTCTTTCTAAGGAAATTCGAAGTCTGCTTTCTAGTCAGTGATAATTTTTCCTTCTTCTTAGTCTTATCTGCTTTGGATTCATAAGTTGATGGTAACAAATTTGGGAAAAGCTTTAGCGCAATAGGTAATAATAACTCTGCAAATGGGATCAGGATAAACGCAGAGAATGGGACCAATCTGAAAATGTCCCCAGTGGTACGGGATAATTGGGTTTGTTCTCTTCTTGAGAGTTCATAACCACCAATCATCTTGAATAACAATTTACTAGAGACTTTGATCTCATACCCCAAAAGCTTAGTACCGTCCCAATAATGTTTCACTTCATGTTTGATTCTATCCATCAGTGGAGGTTTGACATTAGCAACAGGTTTAACTGGAACTTTTGGTGTGGTGGGGTCATCTTTCTTAATCTTTTCAAGATCGGTTTCAATCTTGGGTTGTTGATCTTTTTGAAATAATTGACTTGAATTGTGGAATGTTCTTGAATATTTGAATTGTGAAATTGTCAATAGTCTTGCTGAATGAGCCGAATGTTGGTACAACGCAGCTGCAGACCTTTGCTTTATCACTGCTTGAAGCATAACTTGAGTTTGGTGCAATTGATTTTTTTGCTTGAAAGAGAGTTGTTAGTTAGAAGTTCATGAAATCATAGTGAACCTCATTTCCCCGGTGGAGTATACCATATAACAATTAACATCCAATATCACATCATGTCAAATTAAACTCAATATTTCAATGTTATGGGTAAAATGGATGGCGAACTGACAATCACCCTTGCTTGACCGAAATCTGATGCTTCTCAGTGGGAAAAAGTGGCACAACAGAGAGTCCATACTCACTAATAGTTGATTCTCGACTGTATTCCCGATTGGATCAGAAACCAGATAGCAATACCACTCCTTTCTTCTTAGTTCAAGTGAAATGGTAATCAGATTTCCAATAATCTTTGAAATGGTCATCGGTGATTTTCCGGTCTTAGACCGAGACTGAATTTAAACCAAGGTCTAGACCTTGTATTTCAGGGTAAAGTCCCGTGACTACTGGACTAAGGGGACTAGCTGTATAACGTATGGATTTAAACTCAAATCCAAATCATCACAATCATGAAAACAAAAACAATTGACACCAAACCACCACACGCAGCTTTCAAGAAGATCATCACCACTTATACAACATAGATCATGAATAGTTTCCCAGGAGGCTTCCCAGGGATGTACGATGCTGATTCGACAGGGTCTAGCAACGCGCAAGCCAGCTCGTCTTTGCCCCAGGCCGGTATTAATGTGAGGCCGTCTACGCCTTCACCTGAAGTTCAAGCATTGAAACAATCTCTGAAACATAGAAAGAAAGTTCTGAAGAGACATATGGTTAAGAACATAGATATGACAGCATACATTTTCATTGTCATAACATACTTCTATGATTGCAGTTTATTACTTCTCTTGATCAGAACTTTCATACAATCGGTGAGTATAAATCATTATCAATACTGTGGGGCCCAACTAACCAATTCGAACAGGCCATACTAGTCTTCCAGTATACACCAATATTAACACAACTAATACCACAAAACACAGGTAAACGAACGACGTTCCATCTTATCATCTTATCAAACGTCTGTGCAGTGCTGATACATCAATTACGTGAATTGCCCACACCTAATGAAGATGGATTCATATATGGACACCATACATTACAACCAATAGGTCAGAGACAGCTACCAAGTACCTTGTATTTCATTCCTTTAGATCTATTGATATTCTATTTACAAATTGCATTATTCACATCACAGTATTCTCCAAAGAAGGGCAATTCGATAAGATCATCATTACTGAAAAGGGAGTATGATGGATTTCAAGGAGAAACCATTGCATTGAAAATACCTATAATAAGTGCCTTAAACATGCCGTTCCCTAATGCTGAAGTTTTGAAGCAGGAAGAGGAAGAGGCAGAGGAGAGATTACAGAATTTACAAAGAAATGGGATCATTGGTGAACAGGGAGCTAATCCACTGTCATATGGAGCAATACCAGTCGAAGATGATGATAATGAAAATGATAATGATGCCCTTTTGTTTGTTTAGTCCTTAATTAGACTCTAATTGTATGGAATAATGAGCTTGTCTGTGTAGCGTGTAGCGTGTAGCTGACATGATGACTAAGCGTACTTTCACTAGGTGTTTGGCTTCATTAAGCACAGCAACCACACGTTTGAATATTGAAGTACAAAAGCTTTATGGAGTTGAATTAAAGATCAGTACTAGCATCGTTTGATACCATTTTGATGCTACATGAGAGTAGTTGAAATTTCCATCATGGTAACTTTCCCCAATTCAAGACTGCAACATACAGATTTTTGCCAACGAGAATTTCCTAATGGGGAAATTTCTGCGTACAATTTGTCAGGAGCTTTTTATTATCAGAATCAGAACCAACTAAATATATCAACAACAGAGACAATGTACGTTTTGAAACACTTGGTGGAACTGCTGGGCTATGCTCCATTATTCCAAAATGAAAAATCAGCAGAGCTACGACCAGTAGTGTTCTGGCACGGAATGGGTGATACGTACAATTCATCCGCTATGCAAAGAGTATTCTCCACAATTGAAGCAGTAAAGCCTGGGATATTCATACACTCAATCTATCTTGATCAAGACGAGTCAAAAGATCAACAAGCTTCACTATTAGGGAATGTCAATGAACAGATAGAATTCGCATGTGATGAACTATTGTCTATCAAAGAGCTACAAGGTAATGAAATCACATTTATAGGCTTTTCACAAGGCGGATTATTTGCAAGAGCCGCTATAGAGAGATGTGGCATCAAAGCACACACTTTGATAACCTTTGGATCACCTCATGCTGGTATATCTGACTTGCCTAAATGTTCAGACCATGATTGGTTATGTAAACGAAAGAACGCATTGTTGAAATCTCAAATGTGGAATGAACGTATACAGAATTCAGTGGTTGCCGCTCAATATTTTAGAGACCCATTGGACTATGACACATATTTGGAGAAATCGAATTTCCTGGCTGATATCAATAATGAAAGACAGGTTAATGAGACGCTTATCCAAAACTTGAGCGGATTACAAAAATTGGTATTAGTACAGTTTGATCAAGATGAGACGGTTGTCCCGGGGAAGAGCGCTTGGTTATATGATCAAGAGAAAGAAACAGGCGAGGAGATACCATTTGATAAGACGGATTTCTATACTAAGGACCTAATAGGAGTAAAGAAATTGTATGAACGTGGGGATATTGAGTTTTTAAGTATCAACGATAGACATATGGCTATTAGTGATGAGTTTTTGGAAAAGATGGCTAATGATTACTTGGGATAAATGAGAAGCTTTATAATACAGACTCTAGTCTACTGGTACGGGTATTTCCAGCATTTAATACAATCTAATTAACTTAATTTCTATAGCATTCGAAAATCTTTAAAAGAGCCACACTAGCAGAACGGTAGTGATGATATGGAGAAAACTCGTGACTTCTTCTAATCTTCTTAGGCTTCTTAATTGGAATTTTCGACATTTGATCTTGCATTTCAAGGTGCTCAGTCATCATCTCTGTATCGTAGCCCTCTTCATAATGGAAATCATCTAGTCTAGCTCTAATTCTTGCATGAGGATCTGTTAATTTCAAAAGAGCCAGCATTGTGTAGTAGGCATCATTACCAGCATTATGCAAATAACTGTGAGGAATCGAGAGTCTTTTCAAGATGGCTCCGAGAGAACCACTTTGACTGCCATGTGTAGCACGATATATGTGTTCTGTATCCAAGATTTGATAGGTGCTAGGTAATTTCACACCAAGTTCTCGTATCCATTTCAAATCACCCTGGAGACTATGACCAACGAAGACAGCGTCTAATCCTTGTGATTTTCTGCTTTCGAAATAGAATTCAAAAATGGTACTAAACAAAAAAGCAGCTTCATTTCTCTTCATAACCATGGAGTTCCCACCGAGAAAATTTGACTTATGATCTTTGACGAAGGCACCATTTCTCAAGTGAAGAACTTCTTCAATCAATATATGGATATTGATCAAGGATGGCACTATGGCAGTTGCGTCTTTAACTGGATCATAGATTGAGATACCTAGTTCTGTAACTATGTTTGTATTTCTTTCAAAAGCTTCAACATCGAAACAAATCAAGGCTGTTTTCTGTTTACCTATCACACGCATGGCATTCACAATGATATTGAACTTATCCTTGTTGGAAAGAAGTGGATGGTGTTTTCTAGTTGAGTCCAAATTCGCCAAATATCTTTCAACGGCCATTGAACGAATTGCACCGACATCATCCAGGAAGTCTGCACTCAACTGATGCTCTGAAAATTCGAGAAAATGCTCGAGGACCTGTCTCTTAGCACTCTTCTTAATGTTATTAGCCATTATCTCAGCACTACAACTCTCTCCTAACCTCAAAGAGTGCAGCTTGGAGAAACAATACAGTAATTTATCACATATCACATATTATAGATCCGGATCTCACATCCGAACACCACATCTTTGATGTGTCCAGACCAGCTAGCTAAGGTGACCGTGATTTTATGGCAGATAGTAAACAATTAAACGCGGGTATAACTTGCAATTGACAGTATACAATGTAGTCACCATATCATATCTCGGCGGTTAAAGAATCAGAGGCTGGTTCCATGGCTTAGTTGTGGCTATAATAGTATGGATGACAGCGGTAAAATATGGACGCGAGGGAAAGTACAGGAGAGTCCTGTTACAGGTTCTACAGACGCGCTGATAAATAGATTTGATGATCTGGGTCTTGACAATGGAGGTCGGAGAGATGGTTTGGAGGATCCACCAGCAAGATTCAATCCATTCTTGGACTCAACAAGCGGATACCTGGCCTTCAACAGGAACAACAACATCAATGACCACGTGTCAGAGTCCACAGTAGGGATACACAAGAATATGCCGTTGACACCGAAGCGAAGACCTGTGTCAGGTAGCTCAATGCTGGAGAAGAGTACACCAGAACTATTGGTCTCACCAAGGTTTACTACCAAAACTAGAAGAAGGTCAAGTTCATCAAGTAATGTTGATGAATTGATAGCCTATGATCGATTAGAAATACCTCAATTAGATTTGGACTACCTCGAGTCTCTACTTACTGAGCTACCAGATCAAGATCGATACAACACATTCAGAGGTATACTGGCTCATTACTTACAGATAGTTAAAGAACATGATGCCAATCCCGCTTCTGACAGATTCCTAATAACCATTCATAATCAACTCAAAAATGGGTTGAGAACCAAATTGGAGAAGATCATTGACATTTTCTTGAATGAGCCATCAAACCTAGCGATGAAACTAGCAAAAATACTTTATGAGAAAGACCAGCAAATAAGGCGATCTGTTTTACAAAGATGGGTTGAAGCCACTATAGGGCATCAAGAGTTACTGAAGCTTTCAGATTTATTCCTGCTTCAGAGAAATTTTAGAAAATGGCAAGATCTTCTTTTTGATTATGAAGATGCGGATGAATTCTATCAGAGAAGTCTGATAAAATCAGCTCTACGGAAATGGAAAGAGAAACAGAACAAAACAGCCGAACTCGAAACACTCTCTACAGATTTACGATTTATTTTCAAAGCCGGTTTCTTTTTTTCGAAATGGAAGGCCAAATCCTTCCATTCATTGAATGGTGCTCGTCATATGGAGTCCAAATCACAAGAATATTTAAAGAAAAAATATTTTGTTATATGGAGAAATGCTAGATATTTGAAAACCGTTGAAAACGAAGCTATAGAAACAAAGAACAGTCTTTTGAAAGGTTTCATCATCAGGCAATGGAGACAAAGGCTAGAACACCAGCTGATATATAAAACTTACAGGACTCAACAAAACGAAAGGGTTCTACGAGAGCATTTGCAAAATTGGCGTGAAAAATTAGTACTAAAGCAAAAGATTCCTCAATTTGGAAGAGAAATTAGGCTGAGGTCAGCAATGAACACATGGAAATTGGCAACAAACAGAAAGATATATGAAAACAACAGGGACTATCATTGTTTAAGAAAACACTTCACTTTGCTCCAGAACAGAAAACAACAGATAGCTGGGGAGTTGCAATCGACTGCTGATTTTGCAGTCAAATTCAAATTCTTCAACAAGTTGAAAACCAGATTGGACAAGAATAGACAATTGGAAAGACAAGCACAAGAGTTTCAAGCTACAAGGGACAACAAACTCCTGTTGAGGAATTTTCAAAACTGGAGAAACTCTTTCAAACTAATAGAGTACAGGCAATATCAAGAGAAAGATCAAATGTCACTAGTGTTTCAGAATTGGAAGTATAAAGTTGAGACATACCGTGCACAGGAACAATTATTTCATGAAGAATTTTCACGTGGATTACTATTGAGACCCGCCTTAAATAAGTGGATGTCCAGATACGAAGAGATCAAAGAACTGGAAACGAGAGCTAATGAGGTTAACAATTTAAATCTAATATCCAGTGGGTTCACCAAGATCCAATTGGCAGTTTTCAAAAACCAAGAATTACAAAGGAAATTGTACGCACTACAAGATGATTCAGATGTTAGATTGATCTTGAAATTTTTGAACCTTTGGAGTTTGAAATTGTTGAAAGTTCGCAGGGATAATGAAAACATCATGAGTTTCCAAAGAAGGTGGAATAGAGCTCATTGTAGAGCCATCTTGTTATTATGGAAGGGGAAAGTCATGGAGAAGCAAAGACTAGAACCAGTAGAAGGATTTGATGATACGATCACGACCGATATTGATGGATTTAGTACAAGTGAAGAGGATCCTTCGCCTTTGAAATCAAAAGGTGCTTCAGCCTCAACTTCCAAATTATTTGAAACTCCCCAGAAGATAAAGTTGTCTATACCAGGGAGTGAAAAAATCAAAAGGAATAGAATGATAGCATTAAAGAATCATTATAGTCAAATCAAATATGCTATTCCAAGTCCGTGGAAACACGAGCCCAAGATGACTCCTATCCTGAATGGTTCAAATAGGAAGTTGACGTTTACACCTTTGTTGAGAAGTGGTGATGATGCCAATGATGATGATGCGAACTCAATCATATCAGAAGTTGATGAACCAATTTCGAGTCCAAGGATAAAGAGGTTTTTATAGAGTGTATAGTAACGGGCACTAAGGACATTAATTTTAAACACTTACCTGTACTTCAGTCTCCGGTGTGAACTAGTGCACATATAATTACAACGAGTCGGACGGGTGTGTTGTACGATGGAGCTCTGATTTTTTTGAGTGATATGGGGTAGAGTGGCAGTATGCTTTGGCATTGGACTCTTTGAATTTATTAGCCTCGTGTACTTTATGTGGCTTAATATATAGGTACGTTTTTCAAGGCCTGGACATTTTCGGCCTCTGCTCAAGCTATGATAACTATCGCATCCCTGGGCACACTATCGTTTTGAGGGATAAGGTACTTGTAGGTAGATAATACCGATTCTCGGTTGACTTCAACAATTGTAGCATCCAAGGACATCGAGAAGAGCTGAACCTGCGGTACGGAAGTAAAAGTATGGAGATAATTCATGATTTCCAAAGTTTCTCGACCTAATTGCTGTACCTGACATTTGTTCTTCCAATATCGACTGCTCCCTTCTCAATTCATCATCAACGTTATCTTCATAATCTTCGTCATCAAGTCTGGCAATGTTTCTTGCCTGGGGATCCGTTAGCTTCAAAAATGCTAACAGTGTATAGTGAGCATCATTTCCTGCGTTGTGCAAACAGCTATGAGATATAGAGAGTCGCTTCAGAATGGCACCGAGTGAAGTTCCATCATAACCATGTGAAGCGGCATAAATCTGATCGGTCTCCCAAACTTGATAATGACGAGGAAGCCTGACACCCAGATTCTTTATCCATTGAAGATCCTGCTGAAGATTGTGACCAACGAACACAGTATTCAGACCTTTTTTTTGTCTACCTTCAAAGTAAAAATCGATGATGATACTAAACAATTTAGCAGCTTCCTTCCTGTTCATCAACATGGAGTTCCCACCCAAAAAGTTGAACTTGTTATCTTCAACATATCTGCCATTTCTCAAATGAAGTGTTTCTTCGATCAATATGTGAATGTTGATCAAACACGGTACCACAGAACACCCCTCCTTGACTGGGTCATATATCGAGATACCCAATTCTGTTACCTCATCATGGTCATCTTCATAAGCTTCAACATCAAAGCAAATCAAAGCAGTTTCATGTCTGCTGACCAGGCGCATGGCATTAGAGACATAATTGAACTCGTTATCAACGGAAAGCATTGAGTGATTTTGCCTAGTACGGTCCAATCCAGCTAAATAATTATTGACATTCAACGTACGAGCCGCTGCTATGGGGTCCATGAGGTTTCCATTCCGCAAGCGTTCTAGCTGTTTTTCTATTTCTAGGAGGCATTGCTGCTTGCAATATAGCGAAGTTGGCAGAGGTGGTGGATATTTGTTGTATGACACTGGATATAATGGTACTTGACTCAGTCACCTCAAAAGCTGAAGATCAAGCCGTTAGTCATATCCAAACACCATCAAAATATGTGCCTTAGCAGCTCAATCCAAATGTTCTTTCAAATCAAGACAAAGCTACTATTTCCTGGTGTTTAACTCAGATCTCAGCTCTTAAAGCAACCTTTAGGCACGTTTGGGGCTTGAGAAGTTGATTGATCTGTTTTGTCGGTGTATCAAAAGGATGAAAGTCCACACGTCAAGCGTTTTGTACTATTACGAATTGAGGAATAAAGAACTTTAACACAAGAGATGTTTATACGAAATTTTGAACTGCAGCCTCATCAAGAATACGATGAATATGGACACACATGCAGTCTCTATAGAATCCAGCGCTATAGCTGTCTTCAGGGAAAACAACGTTTGAGCTTTCCCTACGAAATAGCCCTCCAAGTCCAACAGTGGCTTTATCAACTTTGAAAGAGGACATCAATCTTCCTCCGTCTTCAGAGACAGACAAGAGCTGCCAGATACCACCTTTGGATGTGAACTTTCTTTCAAAAGATGAGATTTTGTACACATGATTGATGGATTCACGGAATACTCTGTTCACATTTGCTTGAACTGCAACTTTGGCTAATAGTTCAGCCTCTGAAAGATTAACGAAAACACAATCGGTAAATTGCGGGCTAGTTAAAGCGTTAAGTTCACCGTTGTTGAAAGCTGCAATCTGATTGAAACCTACAAGTGGATTAATAGCCGGGGCGATAAACCCGTCATCAATAAGAGAAGCCACTTGATCAGCAGTCGTATTCCTATCAACTTGATGAATAACGGTGACTGTTCCTAATGCTTTAGTGAACGGGTTGCTTTGAGCGAGCCTGTCAACTTTGGAGTAGAAGAACTCAATGCTTGATTTGAGCCCAGCAACGTTGTTGACGTTAATAGCACGAGCCCCGTTACTACCGAAGAATAAGCCTTTGTCATCTTCAAAGAATTTAGTATAAACATTGGACCCCTTTTCACATAAAGCGATGAGAAGAAAATGGGTTATTAAAAGAGTTTCATCACGCGGATGGAAACGTGTACCATCGAACACAAAAGCACCAAACTCATCAACGATATCAAAGATGATAGTTGGGATATTGATATAAGTATGTTTCAATACATTAATTTCATCAAGAACACAAACCGTGCTAAAAGGATGCATGGTAGAAACAAGCTTATGAGCAACAGCAATAGCAATAGATCTGATAATAGCATCACGGATCCCTTCATTAGTTTCAGACTGGATATTTGCGATCCTGGCTCTTTTTCTAGACTGGATAGTTGAGATCATTACTTTAGCAACTTCCTCCAATGAACGAATAGGGAAATCATAGACGCCAAAGGCATCATGGTCTTTGTAAAGTTCCAATCTAACATCAGGAGGTAAATTTCCTCTGTTGGGAAGCTGGCTTAGGCATTGAAGGTAATTTGATGTATCTTATATGATGAGTCTTTCCCTTTTCATTTCACATAGAATTACAAAACTACAAGACGATCATAATTATTGTGTAGATTTATCTGAAAGAAGATCTCTAAGATGAAAACATGATATATCATATTGTACCTTGTGGTTACTAGTCACTGACTCCTCCGTGATCTAGGACTAGTAACATCATCCAGACACCACAATCGCCTATATAACCACATGGCATGGAACCAACATGGCCCAATCAGAGCATCTTCTGTAAGTTTCCACGCTCTCCTCCTAAAGAGTAAGCTCCTACTAGTGGTTAACTTCATCAACCCACATCGGTGTTGAAATCTAGTATTTGTAGCTTTCAAGGACTTTGAGAAGAGCCTCACCTGCAAAACGGTAATGACGATATGGAGAAAATTCACGGCCCTTCAACGTTTTAGTATCTTTTACTCCCAGGGCTGCCCTCTGGTCTTTCAGTAGTGACTGCTCATTTGCTATGTCTGAATCATAACCCTCATCATAATCCTCTTCGTCCAATCGAGCAACATTTCTCGCGTGAGGATCTGTTAGCTTCAATAGAGCTAACAGTGTATAGTGAGCATCATTTCCTGCGTTGTGCAAAAAGCCATGAGGTATCGAAAGTCTTTTTAGAACGGCACTGAGTGAAGCTCCTCCGTACCCATGGGAAGCAGCATAAATATCTTGTGTGTCCAAAGTTTCGTAATAATCGGGTAGTTTGACACCAATGTCCTCTATCCAATCCAAGTCATTGTCGATGCCATGCCCAACGAAAGCCGCATCAAAACCCTGTGATTGTCTTCGTTCGAAATAAAATTCAATGATGATACTGAACAATTTTGCAGCTTCCTTTTTACTCATTAGCATTGATCTCCCACCTAAAAAGTTGAATTTGTTATCTTCGACAAAATTACCATTTCTAAAATGTAGGTTCTCCTCAATCAAGATGTGGATATTGATCAAAGATGGCATCATGGAATATGCATCCTTGACTGGATCGTAGATTGAAATACCTAGCTCTGTGACAATATCTTTATCTCTTTCATAAGCTTCGACATCAAAGCTAATCAAGGCAGTTCTATGCTCATTAACCAAGCGCATAGCATCAGCAATTGTAGCGAAATTGGAATAGTCGCATAGGTATGGATGATAATCACCAATATCCGCCAATTCATCCAAGTAAGCCTCAACAATCTCTGAACGAAGCGCGGTGATGTTGTTCAGAAGGCGCATATCCATAATTTTGTCATTGGTAAAATCAAAGAGCCATTCATATCCCAGGTCTCTAGCGGTCTGTCTATTCCGATTCCTGTAATACATTTCTGTGGTTGGAGTAATAATGCTGTCTAAAGTCTAACATAGAAATGTTACGTAACCTCAATCAATATTAAGGTTTCTCGTGAATTGTAAAACACATCATCCGAACACCACTGATAAGCGTGATATTTACGTTCTCTTGATGCTTCATTTTCATCCATAAAAGCTATACAATCTCAACATCGGATCCTAAAATGTCAGAAAGTCCATCTAGAGAGACTTGCGACTCTTCAGACTCATTGTCGGTATCATCATTGTGCCCGAGTGTAGGTTCCTGCAGTCGTATATTAGTAGCAGCGGGTACATATTCCATTATTGCAGATTTATTCACCACATTACTGGCATCATTAAATGATAGCTCTATATTGCCATCATGGAACGCATTGGCACTATTAAGATCGTGATCTTCTTGGGAGAAAAAGCCATCAATAACATTTTCCTGGAAGGAGAAATTATCAATACTATTGGTCTGCAATTGCTGAGTCTTTGTAGAGTGTTCAAGGTCTTCGTCAATATCACTAGACAAATCCTCACACAATACTTCTTCGTGATCTTTAGTCTTTGACGTGGCATTGTGTCGAGTTTCGAATATCCGGTTAGTACTCGATCGTGATGGCTTGAAGAACTGGCTCTTGTTCATCATGACAATCGATGAGTCAGGGTCCACGTCTTCATCATTATCAATCTGTAACGCCTTGGCAGACTTCTGAGTATTATAAGCGTCTTTGAGCAATGAGATAACATCTGAATTGTCAGTATCGAAACTCATGGATGTGGTACTATCCGGTAGTCGTCTCTTTGTCTCTTGCGCATTTGTGTCTGGTTCGTAATATCTGTACTTCTTCAAACCAATTTCTGTTCTTGACATATCTTTCCCAACACTTTCGTGTAATTTGTTTAATAGCGGAATCCCAGTAGGTTTTTTCTTTGGAGGCTCAGTGTTGGATATTTCTTCATGATCACGATCTCTCTTCTCTGTACCCTTTTGAGATTTATTCTGTCCTTTTCTGGGCTTATATGCAATCCCTTCTCGACAACATAAATGACGGCACCTTTGTTAATAAGTCAGTATTTTTTTTCGTTTTATGGCCAATATTTTAAAAGTACTTACTTTGTTTTGTCTTTACATGTATGTTTGCACAGCAAGGTTCCAGGTGTGGTATCATTCACTGTTGTTCCTGAAGCATTAGTGCTTGGTGTTGGAGTTTTCTTCTTATCGGTTGCTTGTACTAAAAGATCATCGAAATCGTCATCTTCGTTTGTCTCGTCATTAGTAACAACTTTTGAAGGGACTTCGTGTGGTAGTTAGATATCTTGTAGTTAAAAAAATCTGAATATGGTATCATCGTACTTGGCTTGGTGTAAGCATTAAGCTTTGCAAGGTAGTTTTGAGGAACAACTGAAGGCAAATCAACTGACAGTTTCACTTCCAATCCAGCTTGATATAGTTTGTCAGTTAGTACCATGTTCAAGGTCTCATGAAACGGATAGAACTCACCTATTTCCTCACATGACACCGATGTAGTCAACTTCGAATCTTTGTAAGGCATTTTGCAATCAAAAGTGAACGATTTATTCCCTTGCAATTTACTTGCGTGTGCTCTTCTGAAATCTACCAATTCTCCCGTGGTCAACCCAGTCACAATATTTAGCACGAGAGGTTTACCATGCCATGACTTCACCTCAGCTTTACAATTCATGTTCACCCGAATGCTAACAATCACAGCTCCGTTCTTGATTTTGGTTCCTGTGACACTAGTGTCTAACGTTATTTGAGGTAATTTGTTGATATCGACTAGGAGCTTGGAGCCAAATCCGGGTTTCTGTTTGATATAGTACTCAATGGTGCTAGGAGAAAGAGCTTTGACATCAGAGAATGACTTGACACCCTGATTGGAAAACCGCCTTACCGCTGCTATCCCAATTCCTTCAAGTTGCCTTAGCACAATCGGTGTATCTTCCCAGCATCTCCCACTCAAACACCTAGCCAAGGACAAACTATTGATCAAAGATATGTAATCAGATTTCTCCAAGAAGCAATCAATTAGGCAACGAATTAATCTACCTGTATGTTGAAACACAAAGAACTTATCCTGTTTGAAGCTCTGTTGTAGTTTCAAAAATTCTTGGTTGTTAGGGAACTCAAGCCCACCTAGTTCATATTGGATCAATAGGCTGATTTTCTCATCATTTGTAGTAACAGTAGCTTTATCGTCCTTGTACTTGAGTATGGGTGAAACTTTGATCTCTTTGAATAGCTTTTTTTCAGTTCTCTTGAGACGAATATTACTAAACTCCTCGGACTTTGACAATAAGCTCAAGATCTCAGAGACTGAAAGTCCCCTTTCACATTTAACAAATAGCTTCATTGTATTGAACATGACATAATGCCTAGTCATAGCATTCCCAAACGCCGTACAATGGTATTCGTTGTTAACTAGTTCTAGAAGCTTGAAGTCAACAAGTTCTCTCAATTTCCCCTCTGTATACATCAACAACCTATCATCGATTGAGCCTTGTTGCTGATAAGGTATCTCATCGTATGCTGTGGGGTTAGCCTTGAATCTTGTATAGAAAAATGTGAGCCTCATCCACTGTAGGGCGCCTTCAACAGATTTAACAGTACCCAAGTTCACTTCGGGTACAAGATTTTCTGAAAGGTTGACGTGAAGTCTACTTTCAAGTTTCTCATTCCCCTTTGCTAATTTTTCATAGTATTGTTGTCTATCAGAGCTTGTCATTAACACTGCTTTCCCCTGTGACTCGAATTGAGGTCTGCCTGCACGTCCCATCATCTGAAGAATATCCAATTCTGAGTATTCGTGAAATGCAACACCGGTCCATCCTTTAGTTCCCTTTATTATCACTAGATACGCTGGTAAATTTACACCAACAGCCAAAGTGGAAGTTGAGCACAAGATCTTAGTTTTGCCATGTATGAAGTCATTTTCAACAGCAAGTCGATCACTTAAAGTTAGTCCCGCATTGTGATAGGCAATACCCTGCTGAGACAACTCTCTTAACTCTTTCTCCTTTATGGGTGAGCTTTCTGCTCGATTTTGGTTCACAAAATAGTTCTTTGCCAAGTACCTTGCAGTGGACACAGTGGAGCTCCTCGTGGGGCAAAATACTAGAACAGGCTTATTATTTGAATGCTCTCTGACGATTTCCACAAGTTTGGAGTTCAAGAATGAGTCAAAGGCAAAATCGTTCATTGACTGTTTGTACCCAACAACTACTTTCTCAAGTTTGACGGGTCTGTAATCATCTCCAAAGACAAGAGTTATTGCATTCTGATCACTATCACAGTCGAGCTTGATCCACCCTGACACGTCTTGAATATTGGGAACTGTAGCAGAGAGGGCAATCACACGTAATGGGTTACATATTTTCTTCATCCTAGTGACAACAACCTCTAATGTTGAGCCTCGATTGTCTCGAAGGATATGAACTTCATCAACGAGTAACAACTTGATAAGTTTGAATAATTTGGAATAATCCGCCCATTTTCTAGTCATCAAGTCCCATTTTTCAGGTGTGGTAATGATGATGTTTGCCTTTTTAACATTCTCTGTCTCATGAAACCCTGTATCACTTGTTAGAGCGCCAACTGTCAATCCAAAAGTTGAGAATTTCGCTCTCCAATCTCTTTCTCTTTCAGTGCAAAGACTCTTTGTGGGAGCGATATACAAGATTTTCAAGTTATTTTGGTTCTGCTCAACTTGTAATAGCCTTAATATGGCAAGTTCGAATAAGACGGTTTTCCCTGAACCTGTAGGGGAACTGATGACACAGTTGTTAGACCCTTTGTAAATGATATCAAAACACTTTGATTGCATCTTGTTGAAATGTGTGAAGCTGAATAGTTCACGAGTGCGGTCTGGCAATACCGATGTCGAGACCAAAGGCTCATTCCGACTATCAAGATGATGGAATATATTCGATGTGTCTCTCGAGTTGTCAAACGACATTGACATCCGTTGATCAGTATTTGTGGCGCTATACTCATCATAGGCAGATGAGCCTTCAACGTCGAACGATTTGATGTTATAGAAAGTTGAGTTGCCTATGCCCTGAGTATGATTGAAACTCTGTGAAGGCTTCGTGTTCCATGATCGTACTTGACGAGCAGTTTTGAAGTCATTATGAGTGTTTTGATTCTGCACTGGTCTTTGCCACCCACCAAATAGTTCATCATCGTCACTAGCAGCTTCCTCCTCCAACTGTCTCATCAAATCCATCTTGAAAGTATTAGCCGCCCAGTGGATGTTCTCAGTATGCACTTTTCTAGGGCACAATAGCAGCTAGAGATCAGTCAGTCAAATGCAAAGTAGCGTTGTAGTGTACGAGTGCTGTGTCACTTCTAGTGTACTCAGTTGGGCTCGATGCTTGATCAGTGGTATAAGTTGGATGATGAAGTTCATGTCAAGGTATAAAGTTGTTTTTCTGGATTATAAGAAGCGATCTAGATACCAAGCGCATCTCCAGCTGGACTTCTAGAAAGAGCGGGCGTCTGTTTAGCTCTTGTCACATCTTCAATGAAAATAGGTGCCCTCATTGAGTCAATTGTGAACAGTGGTCTCCTGCCATTTCGTATCTCGTCAAAAGTGTAGTCATTATACCCCCATATAAGTATATGGTTGTCCCGGAATTATTTCAGAATTTCGGAGTTAGCTTGAATAAATTGCTTGATCTCTTCACAGCTCACAGTCGATAAATATATCAACAAGCTTTAACAGCCACATCATGAGCTTCAGATTCAACCTAGCCGGGTACATTAAAGACCCAAATTTCGAACCGGATGCCCGTGTTTATGAAGATGATCAATTCGTCGTGATCAAGGATAAATTCAATAAATCAATCATTCACTACTTGATATTACCCAAGGACCCCAAGATATCCCGAACTAATCCATTAATAGCCTTTAGAAACGCAAAGCTACGCGAAGATGTCTCCACTCTAGTCACTGAATTGAAGCAAAGGATGATATCTGGGCTGAAACAGAAGTTCAATATTGATGAGACCGAGGATTTCATACAGGTAGGTGTTCATGCTGTACCATCGATGGCTAATTTACACATACATCTCATAACTCGTGATTTCCATTCTGACAAGATGAAGAGGAAAGAGCACTATAACTCGTTCAATACTGAGTTCTTCGTTCCGTTTGATGACCTACCTTTGAGACCTAATGACAAAAGATTGGACCCGGTAAGGATGGAGTTGTTGAAGAAGCAAACAGATATGAGGTGTGTTTATTGTGGTGAGAATTTCACCAGTAAGTTTGCTCAGCTGAAGAGGCATTTGGATGAAGAGTTTGAAAAGAAGTATGCTACTCGTAAAGAGATAGAGATCATTGAGATTGATTGAACATACTACATTAAGGATCAGGTCCATGTGCATAAAACAAATAACATACAATGAATTAAAATTTTGATGTGTTGATTTCGTATATGATTCATTTTGTAACATATCTTCTTGCTAATCGATGAAATGCTAGGGCTTTTGAGTTTGTCTCTCGACTGGCTTTCAGCTGTACTAAAGTGTTAGGAAAACCTGGTGTCTGGGTGTTCCTCTGACTGTTTCAAATAAAAATAGTATAGTGTCCACTGTCTACCACGTTACTTTGATAAAATGAGCACCTCAATTCTTCAAGGCTACTATTCAGCGTTAACTTTCAGTTACCAGGTAAGTTAAAGTGGTGACTAAGATTTTGTTTGACGCAAAGTAAGAGAGAACCGTAATCAAATTTGCAAAGATGACCGAAACAGAAAGAGTGGACACAATTGCAATTGAACAACCAAGTACAAATGGAGATACAGCTACTAAAGTGGCTCAATTGGATGACAAGAGTCTCGAAACTAACAATTTAGCACACAAAAATGATATAGAAGAAGACCTATTGTCAGAAGATGAGGCACCGGCAACAACTGAGGGAACTGACAAAACGCACAAGGAGTTAGAAGATGCATCTAACAATGAAGTTGATCTAAATAACTCACTGGTTGAAGACACAGAACAGGCAAATAGCACGACTATCTATTATGAGGCATTGGATGTCACGTCAGCTCCAGACTCTACTATGGTCCACGTGAAGGAAGACGCCGAGGAGGGCGACATAAACGAAGTTGGTAACGAAGTTGAAGGCGATGATAACACCACCACATACGACAACACCATACTGCAAAAGGACGAAGACGATACATTGGGAGTAAGGGAAACGGAGTCCATATTCGAAAAGGAAGAAGGTGATGCAGATGAGAATGGACCTTCGTTGGTTGAAGATGAATTGGCAGATGAGAGCGAGTTAGTTGTTGATGTCCCAGAGGAGATCCCAGAAGGAACTGCTGAAGGAACTGCTGAAGGAACTGCTGAAGGAACTGCTGAAGGAACCACAAACACAGAGAAAAGCGAAGAAAAGGAGAACGCAGAGGAGTTTTCACATGAAGGTGATGTCGTATCACAGATCCCAAAGACTAATGATGTCGAAGAGGATAACACACAAGTTGATGCCTCACTTGAAGATGAAAACCACGATGTCACAGGTGTGAATGCTGTCGGCGAAGACAATGCTGATGACATTGGAGAAAAAGTGCATCCTGAGGAAACCATTGTGGAGAGTATTGAAGAACAAGTTGAAGATGCCGAGAAAGAAGAGGAAGTTGAGGTGGACGATGTGATCTCTAAAGAAGAACTCGAGTCGGTTAAGGGTGATGAAGATTTGAAACAGGGAGATGATAATCCAGATATTCCCGAAGAGGTTGAAGAAGCTGAATATGATGCTGAAGATGCTATGGAAGATGCTGAAACCTCTGCAAATGCCGACATCACAGTGGAGGAGTCCTTCACAGAGGAGATACAAGATTTGGATTCTGAAGTTTGTCCTATACCGATCATATTGGAAACAAGTGTCTTCCCATATTTACTATGTCCAATCTCATCAACCGATCTTGCGAAGCTTCCAAGTAAATATGACGGTATCATCACGTTGTTTGACGATACCTCAATTTTGGACTGTACACTCACACAGCTATTTGAACAAGTCAAGGAGACATTCAACGATCATGGTAATCCATTTGAAGATGACGAAGAGCTCGTCTTGAAGTTTGAGGATTTCGGGAATACATCAATCGAGGAAAGTAGTGTACTTGCTGACACTATGTGCATACATGACTTGGTCAAGATGTTCAATATTGTTACCAAGAACAATGAGGCAACTGACGAGCTCCGTTGTTTGTGTATGCATTTATCATCTAGGAAGAGTTTCAGAAGTCAAATGAGTAAGATCTGGGCGTTGAGTGAAGTTGATGATGTCGATATGGGGACCGGGGAGGTTGAACCAACCCAAGAACAAGAAGATGACTTTGCTGAGATTGAACTAAGCGAGGATGAGCCAGAAGAAGATGTGGAACTGGAAGCTAATGACTCTCTCGAAGTGAAAGAAGAAAGCAAGAGCTCCGATAAGCGCACAATCGAAGACGTGAACAATGATGATAGGGATCTTGAGCCAGCTCACAAGAAATCCAAATAGTCACAGGAAGCAACAACATGTATATTCGAAAACAAAACATGAGCACTTGCTTCAATTGATTACTGGAGATCCGCCTACCTGTATTTATGTCAAGAAAATCGCTGAAAATCAAAACTTCAACAGGGCGGCTAATTGTTACCACCGGAACAAGTTTTATATCAGTGGCAAATTACATCCAAGTTGCTGAAATCATGGACGAATCACTAGTTTTGGAGGCGGTTGTGCCAGAATGGGAGACTGGTTTCAGGTTCAATGATGAAGATGTTCAGCGGTTGGAACGACAGGTGGAAATTCTCTCTAGAAGGCTCAAGGAGCGGATTGCTATAGATAAGCAGACAGCTAGCTTTTTGAAGTTGTCGCTTGCGAAAAGGGGGCTTGTTGGTGATACCAATGGCTTTGAGGAGCTGAGTCATATAGAGAGCCCAGCCAAGTATCAAATCGAGTCGCTACAATCGACTGATACTGGTATTGAAATTCAGTCACAAGATGCAAAGCCTTTCCAGTGCCGGTTAAATAAATGGGAAACATCATTCAAAGCTGCCCCTAAACTTCAGGAATCTCAAGTAATACCCAAAGAGACACTCAAAATCACCAGAGAGGTTAGTGAATTTTTGAAGGAGTCCTTAAGTGCGAGGTTGGATCTCAAGTTCACTCACTCAACGATCCCTAAACAAGCATCAATTGAATATGTGATTGCATGTATAACGCCTGAATATGAGGTTGGTGACTCTTATAATCGGATACCTGACAAACTAGAGGTTAAAGGATTCGATGAAAACCTTTTCATTGAGGAAACACTTGATGCAACAACAGAAGAAGATGCCAAGTCGGTCATGATCACCTATACAAAGGACGTGGAGCCATCGCCATTGCTAGATCCTTCAGCTTACAAAATTGCACAGATGGAATTATATGAAGCACAGCAAAGTAATGGACTTGATCATGCGTTCCCTAATTGGCAACATGAAGGGTTTAGTATGGAACCCTCTTCATTTTGGCATTCTTTAGAAAGATATGCGTTAGATGAGGAACTTGAGAAGGGTGTGGAGTATCGAATTAAGGCACCATTTATGGATGATACCCCCTCTTTTGGAGAGCCTACAAAAGCGATGGACCTTATGAATGTTGAAACAATGCTTCCTATCAAATCTATCAATATCAAGCCTGTCGAATTTGGAGAAATTAGTGCTGGAATAGCAGAAGTCGATTATGTTTTTGAAGAATTAGAGGAACGCGGTAATTTCAAGGTATCGAAAGAAGTCGAAGAGCTTCAGATGATCAAGTCCAGTAAGCAGTTGGTGATTGGGAAGGAGCTTAAAAGTGCATGTGTGCATGAAACGGTTGCGATAAATTGTGAACCCCCAGAACTTTCACCAATCGATCAGAAGGACCAATCAGTGGCACAAGTTGAAGCGTTTAAAGAGATCACTGTTTTGAAAAATTCTAATATTAACATCGAAGACACCGATTCAACTTTGAATGCCAAGGGTTCTACAACTTTAAATGCCACAAAGATGACTACAGTGAATGATTCAGCGGATATCACTTCGAACAAAAAGTCCATTGATACCGAACTTGATGATCTAATTTCACAGAGAAGGAAAAGACAGAAGACCAAGTCAACACAGAGCCCAATGGACAACAACTCTATATTGTTGGCTAGCTTGTTATTTTCCAACTCAAAAGCTATTGATGATACCACTATCACAGAAGAGGCCAATGTTTTGTTGAACAAAATCAAGCCGAACAAGACTCAAAAGATGAGCCTCTTCGCTGAGCCAACAATGAAGCTTACGATTGGCTTAAATTTGAAACGTTTGAGCGAACATTATAACAAGAGCCTTTTCGAACAGTTTCATAAATTCCCAAATATTGAAGTCCTGGAGCTTGAACAAGAGATGGAAGATGTTGACTTTATGATTTCTCCATCATCTGGATTAATCATCCTCACAATGAGACAATGTTTACAAAGCGATGCCTCGGGGAACTTGATAATCCAAGATCGTATATTGGACTGCAAAATGAAGTATAAAAAACTTCATATACTACTTATAGTTTCTTCCAATGACAGCTATGAGAATTTGTTGTATGTTCAAACCTGTTTTGCTATGATAGATGTGAAAGTGAGCCTAGTGAACGATTGTGTTGAAAACATGGCTCAATGGATCATGGCGATACTTGAAAGGGAGGAAACAATCGAAGAGTTGGAAGATGTCAATGAGCTAAATGATGAAGCCAAAGCCTCTTTAGACTTTTTAAGTGAATGTGATCTAAATCCTATTGCTTCACAAGAAATCTTGAGAAACACAGATGTTGCTGGTTTCATTATGATGGATGAAAATGACAGAATTAAGAAGTTCCAAAGCTCAGTACCTATACCGTTACTAGTAAGTTGATTCATACCTAAACATTTCTCCAAGGTCATTCTACTAACCATGTCAAAGCAACAAATTGAGACCCTTTTTCTGTTGGACTGGTCGTGGACTGATGAACCTGAGGAATGTGATAGCTAAACTGATAACTCCGTATATAGTAACAGTGTATAAACACCCTTATCGAATTGATTTTCAGCGTGTTCGAAATGTATTGGAACACCATAGTTTATATGGTTGTGGCCCCGTACCAAAATTTCAGATTACATAATCATGAATTTTTCGCGGGTAGCTAGCGTTTCTTTGGATCGAGATTGAAACGTCAACAACAAAGATCAACTGAAAAGCGTTCAAATACCTAAAGCTACGCATACTTGAAACCCTCAACCCTTCATTCTATCACTGATATTCGCAATTTCCAACTTATTCTGTGCATCGCTGATATACAAAAGTCTATCACTTGTGTTCAATTTCGAAAAAATCAATACAATTGCAAAGGAAAAGACACGACTAAGGGTCAAGAAGATAGTATCTACAGATTTGAAAGAACAGACATTATAATAAGGAAATGGTGGTGTTAGCAGCTTCAATTATCACACGTAGTGGTAAAGCCATCTTATCAAGACAATTCAGAGACTTGACCAAGAACAGAGTCACCGAATTATTGGCCAACTTCCCAGGTCTATTATCGGACAACAACACACAACATACTACTGTTGAAGATGAACACGTTAGATATGTTTACCAACCATTGGATGAATTGTACATCATTTTGATCACCAATCGTCAATCTAACATCTTGCAAGATATTGATACTTTGAAATTGTTCTCTGAAACTATTAACTCCATCTTGAGAGTTGTCAATGAACAAGAAATTTTCGACCATGCTTTTGAAATCTTGAGTGCTTTCGATGAAATCATCACTTTAGGTTATAAGGAAAACTTATCCATCTTGCAAATCAAGACCTTTTTGGAAATGGATTCCCATGAAGAGAAAATTCAAGAAATTATTGAACGTAATAAAGAATTGGAAGCCACTGAAGAGAGAAAACGTCGTGCCAAAGAGATCCAACGTAAAGAAATGGCTCGTCGTAACAATTTGGACTCTATGGGCTCCTCTGGTTTCGGTGGTAATCAATCTTACCCATCCTCAGCTTCTCAATATGACAGTTATTCCCAATCTCAAGCGCAACAACAGCAACAGCAACAATCCAGCTATGTTTCAGCTCCAGTTGAAACCGCATCTCACAAGGGTAGACCAGCACCAAAAGGTCGTGGGTTACAATTGGGTAAGAAGGGTAAAACTGGTGGCATTAGTGGTATTTCCCGTGCTGATTCCGCTTCTGAACCATTAATCGCACCACAAGAACAACAACAAAGAATTGTCCAAAGTGCCACACCATCTTATCACGATTCACCAGTCTCATCTTCATCACCAGCACCAGTGGATGATAAACCAGTTAATAATGGTATTTTGATCACATTAGAGGAAAAAATCACCGCTGAGATAACACGTGAAGGTTCTGTCCAATCTAGTGAATTGAAAGGTGTGTTACAATTACGTATTAACGATTCACAATTGGCCCATTCAAAGATCCTTTTGGAAGCTAGCGGCGCCAGTGATGGTGTTCAATACAAGACACATCCAAATGTTGATAGAAACTTGTTTGCCAAAGAATCCGTCATTGGCTTGAAAGATCCAGCTAAGCCATTCCCATCTAATGATCAAAACCTTGGTGTCTTGAGATGGAGAGGTGTTGGGAAAGTTGATGATTCGAAGTTTGTTCCAATCCAATTCTCTACATGGGTTAGTGAAAATGGTCATCTTGTTGATGTCACTTTAGAATTTGAGATTAACCAGGATTATAACGAAGAGGTTAACAAGATCACTGTTCTTGTGCCAGTTGCCACTGAGAATGTTGAATTAAAGAGTGATAATGCCTCTATTGTGGATATTTCTGAGGAAGGTGTCGTTTTTGAGATTGGGAAATTATCACCTGGTGAATCTGGTGTTTTGGAATTCTCCATTGAGGCTTCGGAGGATACGTTATTCCCTATCGAGGTCAGTTTCATTAATGATAATCCTGTCAATTCATTGGGTAAAGTTAAAGTGTTGGATGTTGTCAATGTTGAAGATGATGAATCCTTACCATTTGATCAATTGTCTGAGTTGTCCACTGATGGGTACTTTATCGTTTGAGAAAGAGGTTGTGAGTCGTATGTATTTTTATAAGTAAAAAGAAGGTATAAAGAAGATAATAAAAGTTGAATTTACAATCTACGTGAGTGTAGCTCTAGATCTATTGTATTATTAAACAGTGTATGTCAAACCGGTTAACAAAACACTAAACTGACAACCCAATTGATACTTGTCATTCAGTTCATTCAACTCTTTCAATATAATTTTCCTTGGTTCAAACCCTGAACTGTTTTCTTTAACATGTGTTATCAAGATATTTATCCCCTGTAATTGGTTCACAAGTGTCTCGTCTCTGGTCCTCTGTATCGTAGCTTCTGCTGCTGCTGCTGCTCTCTTGGTATGTAGGATCCTTGCCAAAGCTATCAATTCATCATATAATGAATCTGGTGTCAAATGACCAAACCTTGGTAAAGCAGGAGGCATATTCGGTGTAGAACACTCAATCAATATCGTAGACAATTGATTGGAAATGATCAAGTCTGCAATGGATTCCCATATGAATTCATTCCTTTGGCAATGTGATGAATTGTCAGCTTCTAAATCACCAAATACTAATAAATGTTGTTCCATCCGTAAATCTTTAATGAGGAACGCTGTACTCTTATACTCTTGCCCCGAGCCCATCTTGAATCCATGATTCACCTCATACGGTATGATTTGATAAACTTCATTTAGGACGCGTGGTTCATTGGGCACGAGCTCTTTCAATGTTAAAAACGGTACTTGTGTCACCAAGTTAGGCCATATCGTATCGTTGAATATGTAATTTTGTAAAGCGTCAGTGGTCTCTTTCAAGCCATACACGCTCTTGGGTAATTTATGATTAAAACAGGGGGAATTGATGCATAGGGCATTGACATGGTCCAAGTGTGGATGTGTTATCAAGTAGTTATCGATCAATGCGAATGTTTTAAAAGCTAGTTCGATGGGGGATATGGTCATATCCACTGCATCTCCATATTCATATGACAATTTGAGAGAACTGTGACAATATTGTTCGAACGGGAGTGGATCCTTGTAATAGCTGAGTATTTTCGTAGCCAGTGACTCTGTATGAGGTGTCTGCAATTGTTGTTCCCGTATGATCTCTGTTATTCTGTGCAATCCAGAACCAGCATCTATGGCTATGAGATACTGAGACAATTCTTGCTGAATGATGGATTTGAACGAGATGTAGGACGGCTTGACGATGTATGAGCACGTGAGACCTTCCAGCGGTCCTCCTGAGGAGCCCAGCACTGTGATATCGAAGGGCATTGAGCGATTTGTAGTAATTGTTTATGAGTAGTTTCTGGGTATGTGAGTTTCTGAGCTGTCAAAAGATCGTCTTGTGGAACTGATTTAAATGGTTGTTTATTTGGGGGTCTCACAAGGCGTTTCTTTTTCCGTAGCGCTGTGCTGGCTGCCTGGGGCTGACTCTAGGCGGAGACGCCCTGTCTAATCTCCGCCTAGCCCTAGGCAGAGTAGGCGGATGCTAGGCGGATGCTAGGCGGAAGCTAGGCGGAGAGACCGCTTGTTTCCATGGAACGTTCGACGCGGGTTCCATATGGAAGAATGCTTCCGAATCGAGTAATTTTATCAATTTTACACTTTTCATTTACGAAAAAGTTATCAATCAATTACAATAATTCTATACAACCTGTGTACCGTAGCCCTTGACGTCCTTGGCGAAGGCCCAGCTCTGGTCTTTGGAGTGCTGGTTCTTCTCAACAACGACACCATTGGCCTTGGAAATAGTGACCAATGTGTACTTATCCAAAGATCTAGCATCTCTATAGTACAACACTTTCATAGCTTCTCTTATAGTCGTTTTAGCCAATTCTTCATCGACATTGGCAACATCCTCTTCCTTATCAACGACTTTTCTCAATAATGGGATCGCCAAGTAGGCACCAAACCCTGTGGCTATAGTTGGTGAAGAATAACTAACACCCAACAAATCAACATATTTCAAAAAAGGTTCATCCTTCTCCAACCCTGCAACGATAACAGAGTTCCATAATGGGTCCATCTTGGATCTTCTATTATAATAGACTTTTTGTAAATATTCATGTATATGAGATGCTCTTAATGGGTGACCGTCTGAATCATAATCGTTTTCAATCTCCAAATCTTCCAACAATCTAGAGACATATTGTAAATCTGAGATATCACCACTGATACCCACAACGGCGTCTTTACCTGTTGGGAACAATCTTTCCAAATCAGTGAATCTGGCTAAGGACCCATACGACCCCAAGTTGTCAGCTGCAATCACTATACCGTCTTTGAACTTCATAGCCACCACAGAGGTACCAGTGATGATTGGTTGTTGCGTGTGCATAGTTGGCATGGCATTGCTCGAGTCATTACCGTGATTACTTATATTGGCATTGGCAATGGCGTGATTGTATTGACCATAGGTCTTGTCGCTAGGTCTGCCCCATCTGAAAGGATCGTGGTCCATTTTTTGATGTTTCTTTCTTTTAGTTTTCTAGTTAAAGTGATGATAAACAGTCCAATTGAATCCCAATTGAGTCCTGAATCCGTGTGACTATCGTTGTATTTGACAAAGCGTTCCACAAGCTCATTTTGCACAGTGGCAAACAGTTCAAATTGTCCTTTTTCAAATCCATTGAGATCGTTTCGCGGTGAAGAATCAGGTGCCCAGGGCTTCTAACCATTCAATCTACATTCTACTAGTATATAGTACAATTATTGTAGTACAATGTGCTTCATAAAGTGATGGATGTGAGAGTATTTGATATTAAATTTGTATAGTGAATATGGTGGGCTGATGGCCTTTGTTTGGCTATATGGATCGAATTGAGTACGTGTGGTTAGTTAATATCATCCCGAAAAGCTACAACTGAAAATAATTCAATACTTCTCAAATATATATTCATTTATAAATAAACGGAAACAGATACCATATGCCACTCGTTTGCTTCCATATAGTCATATACATAGTGGGCTTAATGAACCTCAGATTCACCTAGTACGGTATTGTATTTTCTGATAAGTCTGTGGATCCCCATTCACAGGAACCCAATACCACTGTTGATAATACCAATCTCGGCATCTTCAAATGGAGCGTTTTGGAATCTGGATGGCAAGTCTTTCACGGAGGTCAAGTCGAATGGTTTCGAGCTTGGTTTTAAACCAGATGATGGACTTGATGTTTGTGTTTGTTTAGTAGAGGCGGATTTAGGAGGTAATGGAGCATGTTTCACTTGGGTAGCCATAAATTTCTCAATGCTCAAAGTACCCTCAGTGCTGCCTGGTATTATACCATGGGATTCTGGATGTGGTTTCACTGATCTATCTGGGTTGGCTAAGGGATTGTTAGCTTAAGCGCTCGATTATGAAGTTATTAATAAGGGGCACTTTGACTTACCTGGATGTGGATGTCTCCCACCGACGAATCTGATCAATGGGATATGTTTGAGACTGAGAGAAGTTGGACGCATTGTATAGAATAGTTTGTGTTGTTGTATCTTTTATTGTACTGGTGTCGGTTGGTTCAATTCTGATCTTGAATGTATAAAACAAAGATTCCAGGCTAATTCCAATAGCTCTTTTCAGTTGAGTTGGTGTATCTCAATAATCGATTTCTTCAAGATGACAATTACAACTGATTTGTCCTTTCAATAGTTGTTTGCTAGTACTTTGTTTCTTAATCTTCAAATCTTGGGGATGATGTACTTGGTTTTGCCCTCATTGAAAACTTGATTTTGTTAGGCGGTTCGTCCCGGAGAAAGTTGGACGGGACCGGGGACGGGGGACTACTGGAAGCGACGGACTGGACTTACTGGGTCTAGACTACAGTGAACCTAGGTTCAAAAAAGCATGATCATCATATAATGAGCACTTCATTCATTTCCAGATAGCCACACTTGAGTCACCTAGTAGTCTTCCTTGCAAAAGTTCATTTTTGTAAATCTCTTCATATTCGACTTGATCTCTTGGTCTCTTCCGTGTTACCTGTCCACAAAGTAATTTTAAATGGTGCACTTCTAGAGCATTCTCAATAAATATACTTGGGTGGAGAATCGCAGATCTGTTGATGATGTGATCTAATATTCTTTGATCTTTGAATATAGATGCACTTCTGAAGGTACCACTGAATGTACAGCATATGTGGTTCAAGAATTTAGCATTAAGCTCTCGTGTCACTTGCACAAGGTAATTTTGCTCACCCAATAGATCAGCAACTGTTTTCAAAATCGTTTCAAGTTTAAACATCGCTTTTAGCTCAGCACTCTCGTTGATGATATCATTTAGTTTCGAATGTGCTAATATATTTCTCCATTGGGAAACCCGTGGGTTGAATTTGAGACAGACAATGGTGCCTTCTAATATCTCTTCGAAATTGATCTCCATGTGTGTATGTGCTTTAATATCCTTGTGTGGTATTGAAGAATATTGTCTTCCTTCCATTTCAATAAATGGGGCTCCTATCCCATAAAGAAACTCTTTGGCAAATTTGTGTGTCTTTGCATATTTTAATTTTTCAGTAATGCCTGTACTTTTGATAGTCTTGTAATGATTCAATTTTTTCTTTAGACGCTCGTATATGATTGTAAATGATCTTTGTATCAATAGTTTTGTGACAGTATCTGATGTGTCCATTATTGCAATCTGTCCTTTCTCATTGGAAATATAAAAATACCAGGGACATTGCTTCACAACGAAATCGACTATCGAATTGATCTCTGACGATGTGAGTCCCTGAGTCCATAAGTAGCTGTCCATCGTTGTGAAGCCTCGTAGAAGCATAATTGATGTTGCCACATGGAAGCAGAAGATCTAGATATATGGTATTTGTTAGAATCAAATATTATGCAACTTCAGCGGCTAAATACGTTTGAAGCTGGTATCTTCTTACCAAAAGTAGATTGAAATTCTCATGATAGTTGTTCAAAGTAAACCCTTCACGCTCAATTAGAGATTCTGGTGTCTTGGGAAATCTGAGAAGTGCTTTGACCGTTGACAGTTCAACTTTTAATACGCTTGTTTTCGTTTCATTCTTGGTCTCTCTCGTCAAATAGTCATCATCGTTACCATCACCAATCTCGTAAAAGCTTCGAACACTTGAAGTTAGTCCAGAGAGGACCTCAACTACCTTGATCGACTCCGCATCCGCCATATCTGAACTTGGTGTGGTATCTTTTGCTAAGACACTTGCTTGAGTTCAGTTCAGTTAAAGTAGATTGTACTGTGGTTTGTATTAGAAACTTCTGTCAAAACAAACGTATAAAAAATCAAACTTGTATTTGTAGTATAACCAGCACAATTGGCTGGGGACTTCACTCTACTCTGCTGTTTCACCCAAAACTTCACCTGGAACTTGTACGGTATATAAATGTAAGCCTACAGAATCCACCAGTTTCAACAAAACTTTACATCAATAGCATTTATATATCAAAGTATAACTTGGAGTTTATAGTCTATAGATCTAGAACTTTGAAGCTCCAGACTTCTTCTTATAGGACAAGATCTGTGCGACAGAGTCCTTGATGGATCTTTCCAACGAGATCCACTCCTTGATACCAGTCCATTCCAAAGTCTTGGAGGAATCGATTCTTGAATTGTTCTGCACAGCATGCTCCTCGGCGCCTTCAGGTTTACCCTTTGCAATCTTACCATCCAATTCTGGGAAATTCTCATGGATAATGTTTAGTATAACTTGACCATTAAAACTGGCTTGACATGGCAATAATCTTTTACCTCCCAATGAATCGTTTTCAATTGGCAAGACGTGTAATAGGGCAACATCACGAACATCAACCGAGTTACCTGATGGTTGATCGAAAAACTTAGTCTCTTCTGGATTGGAAGATAATAACCCATTGACAATCTCTGCAGAGGTGTTCAAAGTTGGATTGACCAATGCGGTTTCGAATTTTTGTGGACCAAGGACATAAGGTGGATTAACAGTGGTTAAAGTCCACTTTGGCTTATGTTCCACAACGAAATCTTGCGCCAATTTTTCAGCCAATTTCTTAGATGCAACGTATGCCAACATTGGACTACCATTGACTTTATCCCATGTGATTGGATTCCATGATTCCTCTGTGTGATAGAATGACTTATCAGAAGCTTTGGAACGATCAACAATAGCAGCAAAAGACGAGGTGACAACAACGTGTTTAACATTCTTACCATATTTCTCAATGGCTTCCAATGCATTCTTCGTACCTTCAGTAGCTGGTGTATAGTAAGCCTTTTTCAAATCCTTCTCCTCTAATCCAAATGAAAATGGAGAAGCAGTATGTAGGACATCAGTGATCTCTGGATGTTTTTGTAACACGTCGTTGAAGGCACCTTCAGCAGCAATATCAGCGACTAATTCAAATGACAATTGACCATCTGGATGTTCTTCTTTAAATTGTTGTGTAATCTTATCTGCCTTATCTTGAGATCTGACAGTACCAATGACTTTGTAACCCTTGAGCAAAAGGGCATCGATAACGTGAAGGGCAATAAACCCGGAAGCACCAGTGACTAGCACAGTTTTGGACATATTTGTAATTGACTGTAATACCAGATTTCTAGGAATTGAGAGGTGGGTTCAAGATGAGATGGTTACCTGTTTATATGGCAAACAAGTGCTGAATTATTTCACCGAGGATTGTCCGGATTGCTTATTAATTGGAAAGCATATCTCCGATACCCTCAACCTTAATATATATATAGTGTGTCAAACTACATCAAATCATTAATACAATCTACTTGTTTCAAATTAACAAACTAAAGAGAGTAATCAAGGCCTCGAGGCTTGACCTTCACAGCTTGGCATTATGAGCTTTACTAATCTTCAATTTGTAATCCAATATTTGGCGTACAGCATCCGTCACACTCTTCTCTAAAGAGATCCATTGTGTAAGACCACTTAATGCCAATGTCTTTGAGCTATCAATCAGTGGCTCCTGGTCATTGGCTCTCTGTTCTGCACCTTCCGGTTCCCCCTTAGTTATCTTACCATCCAGCTCTGGGAATTGGCGATGTATGATGTTTAGTAATACTTGTCCGTTAAATGATGCCTGACATGGTAATAACCTTTCCCCACCAAATTTATCATTTTCTATGGCTAATACGTGTAATAGGGCAACATCTCGAACATCAACTGAATTCCCTGAGGTATGATGTTTTAGCTTTGTGGAGTTGGGGTCTGTATACAGCAATTGATTGACAATTTGCGCTGAAGCGTTGAGGACAGGACTAGCTAAAGTTTGTTCAAATCTTTGAGGTCCTAAGACATGCGGAGGTGTCACAGTGGTCAGTGTCCATGATGGATTATTCTCACGTACGAAATCATAGGCATACTTTTCGGCCATAGTCTTTGAAGCAGCATATGCTCTCCATTTGTTTCCCTTTACTTTATCCCAAGTCAATGGGTTCCAACTCTCCTCAGTATGGTAAAAAGTCCTATCTTTGAATTTGGCATAGTTACCCACTGCGGCAAATGATGAAGTGATAACCAGGTGTTTAACATTTGGACAATATTTGTGAACACCGTCAACAATGTTTCGAGTCCCCTGAAGTGCTGGTAAGAGATACGTTTTTTCTAGATCGTTCCCCAGATTAAACCCCACAGGTGAAGCAGTATGGATAACATCAGTTATCTTAGTGCTGTGTTTCTTTAAAACAGGATCAAATGCATCTTTAACAGAGATATCCTCGACTATCTCAAACGACAATTGTGCATTGGGGAACTCTCCCCGGAACCATCTCTCTGTTGTAATAGCTTCTTCTTCGGACTTACAAGTCCCAATGACGGTGTACTTTCTTTCAAGTAGAAGTCCAATGATATGGAGAGCTATGAATCCACCAGCGCCAGTGACAAGAACAACTTTATGCATTTGATCTTATACACCGATTAGAACTGTAAAGCTTCATAAAGGAAGTGTCCATAGCTTTGGTTTTTTATATACATCTTTGGCTCTCTCAGTTAACCCCATTTTTTAGATTTTCCGGGGGAAGCGTTAATTAATGGATCTGTAGTATACGTATACCAAGAGAATGGTTGAGCCTAGCACCAGATGAGCTACATCTACATAATGCTGCTTTCATTGGCTCAGAGCTCTAATTAAGAGCTGAATTACACCCTTACTTAATCAGGCATGAAATTTCAATTTCAGGATTATTGTTAACGTTTACAAATTTATTTCAAGTTTCGGATTCTATAATAACCAAAAATTTCAAATTTCAAAACTTGAAATTTACCCAATATTTTGTGCTTAATACCTAGTATGCATACAAGTTAATATCATCCAGATAGATCAAACATATCATATACTCTTGGATGTGATATTTTTGCACCAATATCCGATTTGTATAGACAATGACGTGGGGTCTAGTCCCCATTTTTAAGTCGTGCCCGGCCCAAAAAAGAAGGTCTAGAAATTCCGGGTGCGTGATTCGGCAGTTTTCAAGTATTCAACAATAAGCGGTTTTAGCTCAGTCGGGAGAGCGTTAGACTGAAGATCTAAAGGTCCTGTGTTCAATCCACAGAAATCGCATTTATTTTTTTTCTCGCGCCCTTTCTTAGCAGGATTGCGCCCTTTTTTTTGACTGGAAAGACCATTCCAGTATATAGTAAATATATCTTTACCTTACAGCAGTAAAATCGCTCGAAAAGGAGTTTCCAGACTAATTTTAGTGGATTTATTGTGCTTTTATTGGTGTTTATGTACTCTTAAAATCAGGTCCGAAATGTACACAGCAAAACCATCATTTCTATGGGCTTTGTGCGTATTTTTAAGCACGGTCAACTTTCCCGTACTGGTTTTGTTTACATTTTCTTATAAATACGTAAACATTTATGTGGTTGAAGGCGACATCAACATACCAAACGGACCACTGATCTCGAGGAAATTCCATAGATTGAACAATTTAGTCATGTCCGGAAGTCAGATCTCTTTCAACTCTCCAGACTTGGAAAGCACAGATCGCGTGCGAGGTCCTTCAGCGGAGCAAAATATAGCAGATACACCAAGATCTCTCAACAATAATACCAGCTACCATTATGATTCTTCAATTGTGAGTGATGAAGCGGAGCTCAGTATGCTAGACTATCGTGCTATTGAAAACGATCCAAAGACACCTGCCAGAAGAGAACAGTTCAGAAGAGAACAAGCAGCTGGTACAGTGAAGCAATTCTCACCTGCTCATGATATGGAGATTCTGGAAGACAAGAGTTCACCGTCAGTGCAACCATTTAAACCAAAACAAGTTGATCTGCGTAAATCATTGATGAATCGTTTTGTCTCTGCATCTGATTCACCTGTGGCTCCTGATACACCTAAGGGATCAGAAGACAAACCACTTCATGATATGACAATCGCCTCATCACCATCTAAACCTGAAACAATTCCAAAAGCACCAGCCTCAATTCTGAAGAAATCAGTGAAATTGAATGTTGATTCAAGGAAAGCCTCCAAAACTGATGATGAGCTGATAGAAGAACCAGATGTCCCAAGTATCGATAGCCCTTCGAAAGCTACATCCAGAGTGTTAGTATCACCAAAGAAGAACGATATAATACATCATTACTCATCATACACTCCATTGGGGTCCAATTCTACAAAGAGCATCAAACACTCGAGTCCACTATCAGATTCACTGAATGGGAATAACAAGACCAGTTTTAGAAGTCCTTATTTACGCACAGCATCCACAACCATCACTGCAGAGGGTAGTACTAAAAGGAATAAAACTCAAAGACAAAGGGCATCAGAGGAAGAATGGATAGATGATAGAGACCGTGATGATGATCATTTAATGCAGGAAGACGAGTCAAGCAAAAAAAGAAAGTCTAAAAGAAAATCTAAACCTAAAGGCTGGTTTTCCATTTTGAAGAATTTCAAATTTAAATCGTTATTTGACCCACAACTACCTTACATCCTATCATTATATCTGCAATTAGTGTTCAACGTGCTAATTGTATCAATCTTGTTATACTTCGTTTATTCATTCATCGCCACAGTGAAGGCCGATGTTGAAAATAAAGTGGAGTCTTATGCCTCAGACATTATTCAAGAGATTGCCCTATGCTCAAGAGAATACTTGAGAAATAATTGTCAACCAGGTCAACGCGTTGTCGCTCTAGAATCTGCTTGTGCTCAATGGGAAAAATGTATGAATCAAGATCCAACGACTGTGGGGCGTGCTAAGATTGGGGCAGAGACATTTGCAGAGATTATCAATGGATTCATTAAACCCATCAGTTGGAAATCTATGATATTCCTGTTTTTAATAACTGTCGGGTCATTGGTATTGACTAATGCTGCCTTTGGGACCTATAGAAATTATACACAATACGAAAACCAATATCAACAAGCACCACCTCAACAACAGCAGCAACAACAACAACAACAGCAGCAGCAGCAGCAACAGCAAATCTATCATACACCTTACCAAACACCATATAGATCCATACAACTGGATGCTTCACAAACAAGATACTATACACCAAAGCCAATGAGTCCTTCTGTGGCTTTAATTAGACAAAGAAATCACCGCAGTTCGAAAAAATCCAGTCGGAGATGATCTTACAAGTAAAGACTTGGTGGATAAAGGACAATCAATGTGATACAGATACTTACGATACAGGAAGAGTTTAGTGTAGAGCTTTTTGTAATTCTGTTGATGTTAAGTATATAACTCCCCCGATCGGACGTTTCCCAAGATCGGGTTTAACTGCGGATAAGAGATTAAGCTAGAGCCACTGTTTACGAACGTACTTAATGCTGAAGAGATCCGTTCACTTCTCTTCATCCAACTATATCCACAACAATTAACAAGAGTACTTAGAATGGTCCAGGTCCCATCTTTCAAATTATCAGTCACAGGCACCCCAATCCCTGCAATCGCTTTTGGTAGTGGTACAGCATGGAAACTATCGAAAAGAGCCAAACCTCTAGAACAACAAAACGAACCTATCGAAGAGCTAATTGAGGCCACTAAAGACGCTATTCAAGCTGGGTTTTATCACATTGACACTGCACAGGCCTATGGTACGCATTATGAAGTCGGTCAGGGAATTAAGCAATCCGGTGTCCCGAGAGAGCAATTGTTCATTACGGATAAGTATAGTGCTGGATTCCCAGGTCGTCCTAAAGTGAAAATAGGTCCTTATGAAACGTTGAAAACTGCATTGAAGTTATTGGAGTTGGATTATGTTGATTTGTATTTGTTGCATACACCTTCAATCACTGTGGAGAATGCAGGGTTGACATTAGAAGATGCATGGTTAGAAGTTGAGAAGTTGTATCAGGAGGGATTAGTGAAGAATGTTGGGGTTTCGAACTTCTCAGTGGAGTATTTGCAAAGAATTTTGAAAGTGTCACAGGTTATTAAGCCGCAAGTTAATCAGATTGAGTTCCATGCTTATCTTCAAGGTCAGACCCCAGGGATTTTGGAATTTTCCAGGGAAAATGATATCTTGATTGAAGCCTACTCTCCATTAGCACCTTTGTTTAGAGCTAGACCTGGTCCTCTAGATAGTCTATTATCATCATTTGAAGAGAAATATGGGAAATCCGAGTCACAAATCTTGCTTAGATGGGTTTATCAACAGGGTATTGTCCCAATTACTACATCTTCTAAAGTGGAGAGACTGAAAATTGCCCTTGATATTTTCACATTCGAATTGACACAAGAGGATTGTGATAAGATCTCATCCGTGGGGAAGGAGAAAATCGCTCGTTTCTTTATACATGATCTTTACAGTAAGTATGATGGTGTGTTATATGATTAACAATGAGCCGTTTATGTACTTCTTTTCTGTAGTCTCCACTCTTTAAACTCATTAGTCAACATCCCACCGTCCAAAATCTTAGCCGTGGTATCTGCTTCTAGTTCTGATAACGATAAGGATTTGGTCTTGTTGTCAAATTTCAATCTGAAAGCCTTGGTTTCATCTTTTGGCACATTGGCCACAATCCATTCCACAACGGCACCATACCATTTCAAAGCATCAATACAGTTAATCTTCTTTGGATTGGTGTTTGCCGGGTTAGATTTCAATAGGATGGGGATTTCATCAACTTTGTACTGTTCGACGGATCTTAGGATCAAGTCATCATCTCTGAACCCATAAATAATTTTACTTATCCCCAATAAGAAACATTGTGCCCATGTCTTGAACAGTTTTTTCTCAAACGTGACAGAGTGTCTTGGTTCACTTATCACTTTACTTGTCTTTAGCTCAACATAGTGTGATAATGGGTTTGAATCCTCAGGTTTATAATCCCATACACAATCAACTTCACCACCTATTATGATTCTTTGTTTGCCGATCCCGGTTTTCACAACGGAACAGTATTGCTCTGCGTTATTAACGATTTTCTTGGAGTTTTTCTCAATCATGGCTCTGGAAGCTTGAGCTAATGGTTTCGGTAGTGTAGCGATGCTTTCGAATTTGTAACCCGAGTACATTAATCTAGCATGTTCATCGGTAGGTTTGGTATCACGAGCGGTCTTGGTAGCCTTGTCCTCTTGGATAAAGATGTGTCCATCGAAATACACCAAGTTCAAATCAAACGGATCATTCAGTTGATATGGCAATGTCAATAGCTTGGTCATTATACCTCTCCATGTAATAATATCAGCTTTCACTTTAGTATTATTCTTCTTTTCATACTCTTGAATAGCACCTAGCAGCCCATTGAATTCACCATCTCTTTCCTCGTCAAACTTCTTGAACTTCTTGTAACCTGCACCCAAGTCAATGTTTGTATCAATATCTGAATCTGGTAAGAAGAAGTAGCCTAAACTACTGTCATCATTGACATATTCCCCGTCAAACGTTCTCGAGAAGCAGGCGATCTCCTTTGGCTGTCTCAGCGACGTGGTGGCTGATCTGCTGTTCAGTGGCAAAATCTTTGCCTGGTTCATCGTTAAAGCTGGTCTTTTCAATGCATTTAATTAACTGATTTAATTAGTGAAATACGTAAATATTTATAAATTTGTATATGAAAAAAATTCTAGTAGTGCCCGCTACCGACAATTTCTCACTATGGAAAAAAATGGCCATACAACGAATTCAAGCAAAACTCCTATATAAAGAAAGCTTTATCAGGAAACTTCACCACCAAATGTCCTACACTTTAACCGTTGCTGCTAAGGCTCCAGTCGTCGCTTACCCAGCGCTGATTGCCGCTGCCTTCGTCAATGCTCAATTTGAAGGCGCCGTCAAGGTCGAGTACGTTGACGACAAGGCCGTTGAAAAAAGCGCTGCCAAGTTGACAAACTGTGACGAATCCGTTGTTGATGCCCAAATCCTCAGTATTCTTGCTGCTGCCTACCCAGATGCCCTTTTGGAAGCCGATGCTGCTCGTGAATGGATCAAATTCGCCGCTCAAGAATTGACCGTCAAGGATTTCAAGAAATTGTCTGTCTCTTTGGAAAAATTGGATAGTCATTTGAACTTCCGTTCATTCGTTGTTGGTTACAAACCATCCTTGGCTGATATCGCCGTCTGGGGTTACTTGAGATCCAACGGTGTTGTTGGTTCCATCATCAAGAACCAAGTCTACATCAACGTTTCCCGTTGGTACACCCATTTGGAAGCTGATAAGAGATTCTCTGGTGTTGTCGAATCATTCACCAAATCAGTTTCTGACTTGAAAAAGCAAGCCAAGGTCAAACCAGATGGTACCAAGGAAGGTCACAAGGCCAACTTTGATATCGATTTACAAGATGCCGTTGATGGTCAAGTTGTTACTCGTTTCCCACCTGAACCATCAGGATACTTACACATTGGTCACGCTAAAGCTGCTATCTTGAACAAATATTTTGCTGATCAATACCACGGTAAATTGATTATCAGATTCGATGATACCAATCCTTCCAAGGAAAAGGAAGAATTCCAAGATTCTATCATTGAAGATTTGAAATTATTAGGTATCACCGGTGACAAGACCACTTTCTCCTCTGATTACTTTGACCACATGTACGACATGGCCATCAAATTGATTAAAGAAGGTAAAGCTTATGCCGATGACACTCCATTGGAAAAAATGAGACAAGAAAGAATGGACGGTATCCCATCAGAAAGACGTGAACGTACTGTTGAAGAAAACTTGAAGATCTTCACCGAAGAGATGAAGAACGGTACTGAAGAAGGTTTGAAGAACTGTATCCGTGCCAAGATCTCATTCGATGAACCAAACAAAGCCTTGAGAGATCCAGTTATCTACAGATGTAACTTGACTCCACATCACAGAACTGGCACTCAATGGAAAATGTACCCAACTTATGATTTCTGTGTTCCAATCGTTGATTCTTTGGAAGGTGTTACCCACTCTTTGCGTACCATTGAATACAGAGATCGTAACCCACAATACGAATGGTTCTTGAACGCTTTGAACATTAGAAAAGTCCACATTTGGGATTTCGCCAGAGTCAACTTTGTTAGAACTTTGCTTTCTAAGCGTAAGTTGCAATGGTTTGTTGATAAGCAATTAGTCTCCAACTGGGATGATCCAAGATTCCCAACCGTTAGAGGTGTTAGAAGAAGAGGTATGACCGTGGAAGGTTTGAAGAATTTCGTTATCTCTCAAGGTCCATCTAAGAACATTATCAACTTGGACTGGAGTATCATCTGGGCCGCTAACAAGAAGGTCATTGATCCTATTGCTCCACGTCACACTGCTGTTGTGGAACCAGTTAAGGTCCATATCGTTGATGGTCCAGCTAAACCATACACCGAAAAGAAACCAAAACACAAGAAGAACCCAGCTGTTGGTGAAAAAGATGTTATCTACGCTTCTGACATTGTCATTGATCAAGAAGATGCTGACTCTTTGGAAGATGGTGAAGAATTTACTTTGATGGATTGGGGTAATGCTATCATCACCAAGATCACCAAAGAAGGTGAACACGTTAAATCTGTCGAGGTTAAACTGAACTTGGATGGTGATTTCAGAAAGACCAAGCACAAGATCACTTGGTTAGCTGATACCGAGGACAAGGTTGAAGTTGACTTGGTTGATTTCGATCATTTGATCACTAAGGACAAATTGGACGAAGGTGATGATTTTGAAAACTTTTTGACTCCAAAGACCGAGTTCCACACTGCTGCCTTGGCTGATGTCAACGTTAGAGGTTTCAAAGTTGGTGATATCATCCAATTCGAAAGAAAGGGTTACTACCGTTTGGACAAGCAAGCTGAAGATGGTAAACCAGCCGTTTTCTTCACTATCCCAGATGGTAAGACCGTTAACAAGTATGGTTCCAAGAAATAAGTATACACTGTTTATATAGATGAAATGTTATAAATTAAGTATTATTTTGTTCATTAGGAGTACCTATGTAGTTAATATATGCTAGCTAAATGTGTGAAAAAGAGGTATCAAGCACCCCTATGATCATGCTTATTACGATCAATAATCATGTATCTGACAAAGATTTCCAAGAACGAGACAACTAATGATAAGAAGAAGACAGTGATGATCATATATGTGATTCTTGTCATGTTTTTCTCCGCAACGGAATCAGCCACAATGTCAATGAATTCCAAAAACACTTTACAACGATCATTCAACACTTCAACTCTTTGATCAATTTCTAAATACTCTTTCACAGCATTGTATAATGGGTGTAAACTTGGTTCAAAAGTCCAAAAGAATTCAGGTGTATCCAACACATTTGATGAAAGGTTCACATCGACTCTTAGCTTGAACAGTTTACCAGATTTCTTGATTAGTTGTTCCCTTTTCAAACCTAATTTCCCCGTTAGGGCTAATCTCTTGGGTAATTTGGATACGGAATATAGGATAGGAGAGATTCTTGATTCGAATCTGCATAGTTTTGTTGATTGTGCAATGGCATGGGACATTGTCAATTTGATTAAATGGTCACCGGATCGTAGTGTGATCATATCGTTATAGATTCTTGGTCTTTCAGTTTCCATATCGTACTCAAAATGGAATTGCTCCTTCTCGATATCATGTTCATCAATAGGCCTTATTAATAGTTGTTTCTTATCGTTCTCATGTCTTGCAAATGATATATCACCCAAGATGTTCTTTTCTTGGATCTCAGTGAAGTTCCAAAACACAACAACACCATAATTGAAGATGAACATTTCTGCATGATGTTGAGTCATTTCTTGTTGTTTGGCATTAGCAGCCTCAGTACCCTCTGGTACGCTTTCAGCGAAAAATTGTGGTTCAGAAGGATCAAAGGGACCATAATTAGTCTCCTCAGTTTCAGGTTTATCAATCTCGTAGTTATTGTTCATATCTTCGGGCGTCTCCACACCACTGTAGTATTCATACAAGTGATCTCTTCTCTCAGAAGAGTCTATAAGTCTTTCCATATATGCAGCGGCTGATGTGTTTTTACCATTCTTGTTGGATTTGATTCTGAACCCGTCTTTCCCAGGAAGCAAAGGTAAACAATAAGGACAATAAAGTACTTCATCATAAATTCTTGGGAAAATATCATGTGTGTCTCTTAGAAAGGAAGCAGTCGTTTCCAAATTGAATCCATCTGAGACCAAGTAAGCTGTTACTCTAGATAATTTTTTACCTCTCTTCTCCTTTGACATCTTTTCAGCTTTTGATCTAGGTGCCTTGGTGGTCTTTAAGTACCCCAAGTTGTTGAAGTCGTCAACTCTCTCTTCATCTGGGATTAAGACAAGTTTCTGTGAAGTTTTAGACGTTCTTGCTGGTAGCGCTTGGAATGGTTTGGTATACACTCTTCTTCTTTGATCTCTCAAGCTTGAATCACCCAATGTCAAGGAGCCACTGGACAATCTCTCCTCTCTGCGCCCTGATGGGATATCGCTGACATCACTGAGCAAATTGGACACTGAGATCTCACTGAATTTACCGGCTGATCTCTTCTTGAGCTTGCTGGACTTGTTCAGTGAGTTGTAGCCATTGTTATGCGCAGCTCCTGCAAAAGGTGCGCTCTTATTGTGTGCATTCCGTGAGTCTGTGACTAGAATGGAAGGTGATCTCTTGGACGTAGGCCTCTGTGCCATCTTCAGCAGTGTGCTATATTGCAATCAATTAGTGGTCTAGACCAGGGCAAGTATTAGATCAAGGCTCTGCCCTATGGCTTATTTTCCAGGCCTTTTGAAACATCTTTACGTCTTAATTATGAGACGAATTTATTTTTTGGGAGCCAGCAGATTAGCACATGTTCCGAGGGCAGGTCACGTGGGTTCTAAAAAGTGGTCGGAACTCAAATTTGGTGAACATTAATTGAATCTCTGTTTTATATAGCGATCAATTTAGTGGTTTTGACACTGAAATTAATAGTCAGAGAAAGCAAGAGATATAAGGATGTCTGATTTGGAAGAGGATCTTTTGGCATTGGCAGGTGCCGGCTCTGAGAGCGAGAGTGAAAATGAACCATTGTCGAACAAGAGAAGCAGTTCACCAGGTAAATCTCAGCGTAAGAAGAAGAAAGTGTGAGTATCATTGAACAGTGGCAATTTTCAGTGGGGTTTATGTGTACTAACGCTGTGTATGATTCAGAGTTGATGAGGAAGATGAGGAAGAAGACGATTACGAATTCGGTGATGTCGATGAGGAAGACGATGACTACGATATGGGTGAAGTGGAAGATTACGACGACAAGGAAGAAGAGGAAGAAGAAAGCCCTTACCCATTAGAAGGTAAATATAAGAATGAGAAGGATAAACTGGAATTGGAGTCCATGGCTGAAATGGATAGAGAATCCATCTTGTTTGAACGTTCTCAAGAGCTACAGAAGTACAACGAACGTAAATTATTGGCTCAAAGAGCTAAACAAAATCAAGTACAACAGCAAAGATCCAGCGGAAGATCTCAAAAAGTGAAGGAAACATCGAAATCAGTGAAATCATCGAAACTTTCTGAATTGAAAAAGCAAAGAGAAAAGAAAAGCAGAAGAGATAGAGACGAGTATGAATATGGTGAAGACGAGGAAGAGGAAGATGATTATGACATTGGTGACGTTGAAGAAGATGAAGACTCTTATGAACCTGAATTCAACAAATATGGTGGCAATGACGTTCAATGGGCTGAAAGCACAAAACGTAAGACTGTTGAGCTCAGTGACATCAACAAGATTAAGACTGGTCATTCCGTCGCTGAAAAATTCTGTTTCCATCCAGGGTTTTCCACAGTTATCGTTGGTACATTTGGTAGAATTCGAATCAACAAGAATGAACACCGTATGGTGAAGATTGAAAAAGTGATACATAGAAAACCATATACTTTGGGGTCTCAAAGAACTGATCAACAATTTGTTGTTTCTCAACCGGGGAAAGATCAAAAAAATTTCAACATGAGTTTCTTTAGTGATGAACCAATTACTGAAGCTGAATTTGAAAAATACAAGCAATATATAAATGATGCCAATAACAACGGGAAAAGGGAATCATTACCAACTCTAAGAGATATCGAGGAGAAATATCAAGAATTGAAGCAATTTGCCTCCAAGAAATTGGAAGGTGCACAATTCGAAGAGTTCATCAAGAGAAGAAGTATGTTCAATGATACATCTGTTGGTGCCAATTATGTTTTGAAAAAATCAGAACTGGAACAGAAATTACAAGTTGCCAAAGATAGAAGAGACAAAGCGGCTATACAAGACTATACTGAACGTTTAAGAAAATTGGAATCCCATTTCAGAAACACAAACAAGAACAATATCGTGGCAGGTTCCAATGCTGATCAATTTGCCAAAGTTAACGAACGTAATAGAAAGATAAATTTACAAACTGTTAAGAAAGCCGAATTGGTCAATACTGAAAAGAGAAGAACAGGGACAACTAGTAAGACGGATCCTTTCAGAAGATTACACACCAAGTCCAGAATGTATTATCAAGAAATCCAAAAGGAAGAGAATGAAAGAGCTAAGGCTGATGCCTTGGTAACTGCTCAGGAAGAAGCTGAGAAGGAAGCTCAAAAGAAATTGTTGTTGAAATCTGCCAAGTATAGAAACTTGGGTGAATTTGATCAAATGATCGCATCCATTGACTTTAAATTTGAAATCACCTTCTGAGAAGGCTTGAGCCTTTGTGGTTCTTGTATACGTGTACGATTAGTTAGTTTGTAATTATAAGTTTGAATGATCATTTTTCCTAGTAAAGTTGTTCCTCTTCTCGGAGATACATTATGAAAAAAATTATAGCTGTATGGCAGATCCATAGTTAAGCTTGATGAGGTACAAAACATCAAGGAGATGACCACTGACCAAGAATACGCCAATGCCATCGCTACTCAAGTCATCAACACATTTGAATCAAACAAGCTAAAGGGTAAACCCACCACAAGGTCAAACGGTATCAAAGAATGGACAGTGCTATGTGGTATTGTCGGTATATTCACCAATAGAGACGCAGATGGCCATAGGATGGAGACCATTTGCGTGTCAACGGGTGTCAAGGCGATTCCTGATGATATTATCGCTAAATGGTCCCAAGGTGGGAGGATCATACATGATTGTCACGCGGAAGTGTTGAGTATGAGGTGTTTCAATTGGTTTGTTGCTAATGAAATTAAAAAGATTGGGACAGGTGGTGAGAGTGAATATTTTGCAAAGTGCAAGGATGATGGGGAGTACAAGTTTCGTTTGAAAGAGGGGGTGGAGTTTGCTATGTATGTCTCTGAGCTGCCCTGTGGAGATTCGAGTCTGGAGCAATTGGCTCAGGAGGATGATTGTAAATGGGATGTTGTCACACAATTACCGAATGGTGTTTTGAGAGGTCGTGAGGATTTCTTGACGAAGGGTAGAGTAAGGACGAAACCTGGTAGAAGAGACTCACCACTATGCTTGTCAATGAGCTGTTCAGATAAGATTGCATCAAAACAGTTTACATCGTTGTTGAACAATGTTGTTAGTTCATATGTTGATCCGGAAGGTTGTTATATCAGTACATTAGTCGTTCCAGAGTCCAAATATGATGCTACGGGTTTGAAAAGAGCATTATCAGGTCGTTTGGGGGATGAGTATAAAGAGCTGAGCTACTTCCAAGGGATAAAGATACTGGCGTCAACTTGTGAAGAGTTCAGCTATGCCAAAGCGACAAAGGGCCAATCACCTTCAAATACAAGTTTGATCTACGTACCGAGTTACCAATTAAATGAAGCGATAATCAATGGGATCAAGGAAGGTTATTACACGAAGAAACAGTATATGAGACGCCATGGTGAGAGCGAAGTATCGAGAAGTAAACTATGGAGGACATGTTCCCTTTTGGAGCCCTCTGGTGAAAACACTTATTATGAGACTAAGCGACGAAACACGGATTATATAGAGAGGAAAACCACAGCAAGGGAAGCGCTTGGTGGATGGTGTTTAACTACATTAGACGATATCGAATAAAATGAGACTTCTATCTATAAAACTGACCGACTAATCTTTAACTAATCACTATCACTTGCTGAACCTTCATCATCACTAGCCACATTGTCTGCATCGTCTTCCATTGTTAATAGCTCATTCATATCACGATTCAAGTTATACTCACTATTCATGGCTTCCTCGTGCTCCAAAGCGGCAGCGTATTCTGCGGATTGGAGTAGTTCTCTTAATGGAGCGTTATCTCCATGTATTAGTTGCACAGGTTTAAACCCACCTTTGTTTACTATTCTTTTCACATATGGATTGTTAGTACTGGGATCCTCATTCTTATGAAGTGTATGGTATACTCACCTAGCATCAGCACCGGCTTCAATCAATGTTTCCGCAACGAAGGCACCGTGTTCCGGTTCAGATTCACTATAGCGCACAGCCAAGTGTAATGGCGTATCACCATCCATTGTGTTGACTGGGTCCACTTCGACACCTTCTTGGTCTAATAAAGTGTCCATCACCTCGTAAGAGCCGTACTTGGCGGCAAGATGTAGCGGTGTATTGCCCAATGCATCTTTGGAATGGTTTATTATATCTGCAATGGTGTCTTTACTACTGGCATTTTCCAGAATTTCACTCAAGAGATCCGTATTGTTTCTGCGGGCAGCATCTAGTATTTGTTCTTTGAAAGTGGCACCTTCGTCTGACATCTTGATCGTTGTTCCCTCTAGATTCCTGACAGTATCAGTGTCAAATCGGTTGAGAAGGTTGATCTAATTGCTTACAATTTCGAGGCAATGATTTAGTGCGCCCTGCTACAACGTTATGGACCTTTTGACATTCGCGAATGCGTTCTGTTGATAATTTTTACCTAGTAACGAAGCGCGCTATAACAGCTTTAATTAAAGATGTCAAAAAGATTCGGCGGCTAATTGAAATATCAGGTTGAGTATTTAAAGGACGGTGTTTGCTATTTATTTGAAAAGGATTCTCTGATTGTACTTTTGCTTATATCATGGAAAGTCAGTTGCTGGATGTGCTATACAGGCTGCAATTGCCTGACAATGAGACGCGTGCTAAAGCTGAAAAGGACTTCGAGGCTACATTGGTTCAAGATCCTTCAGAGGCCTTTGTCCACCTGGCAACCTTTGCTAAGAGTACGGAATTGTCCATTGCTACAAGACAGTCTGCATTGTTGAACTTGAAGAGAATTGTACCCTTCTTTTGGAGCGCAGGGTTTGAGAAATTTGTGGGTCCAGCTGTGAAGCAAGATGCTAAAGTGTCAATCAGATCAGATTTGATCCATTTGGTCACAGCTGATCAAGATTCAAAGATCAGAAGAGGTGCTGCTTACGCGGTAGTGCAAATAGCTGCTGTTGACTATCCTGATGAATGGCCGGATTTATTGGATATCCTCTATGCCAAGTTGATGACACATGATAGAATCGCCGTCTTGGGTAGTTTATCACTGCTACAAGACTTGTTTGACGATCTTGTCACTGAAGAACAATTCTTTGAAGGCGGTGTCGGTGCAGGCACCATCTCACAATGTATGATGTTGATGAACAGTGGAGACGTGGATGATGAGATTAAAAGTGCAGCTGCCAATTTGTACAAGACTTGTCTATTACAACTGGAGAGTCCTGACGTCTTGGAAAACCCACAAAAGAGATCAGCATTGGAGTACCATTTCAAAGAGATCTTGTCCTTATTGACAGGGATTTTACAGAATCAATCACACAAGATTCATAGCGTCTTGCTTAGAACAACATTATACTCTATTGCATACATGTTGAACACTGAGTTCCCTCAAAAATTGTTCCCATTGGAAACAAGACAACAATTGGCTCAATCCACAATGTTTGATATAATTGCTACTTCAAAAGTGTATTCCACTCTGATATCCAGTGATGGCAGTGACAATATAACAGGTAACACCGACTCTAGTATCGACTCCACAGAAACAATCACAGAGTTAATGGTGGAACAATACCAATTCATGTCATCTATAGCGGATATACCATTGCCATCCAATGGTAGTGATGAATTCCGTGGGGCTTTGATCGTCTCTTGTTTCTCTACACCTGAAACTGAAGAGAATCATATTGAATCTTATAACGATTTCCTTGTTGCCGAGTTTGGTGCAAATCCAGGTTACTCTATCAGAGACTCAGTTGGTGAATATGTTGCTGAATTGAAAGAAGACGCTACCAATGATTTGCTACAATGGCTATCGGAATACTACAGCTCGGGTGATTGGAGAACGAAAGAGAGCATCTTATTTATCATTGGTCAGCTAATGAGAAATGAAGCTGATTTGAAACTATCAGACTCTATTCAACAGGTCATGGTGAATATCACAGAGCTTATCAGCACAGATGTCGACCCGGAAGAAGTTAGTATTCTACTAAAATGCCGTGCATTTTTAGTACTACCGCATTTCATGAACACATATCAAGAACAATTGGGTGAAGCATCAATCCAAAATCTCTTCACCAATGTCTTGACCGCTACTGCTAAATCCCAATCTGGTATCACAAACAGTGCCTTTTTGATTTCACTAACATACTATGATGAGTTTTACCCATGGGAGCAATTAGATACTGAGAAGCAATCGGCCATTTTCGATGCTATAGAATTCATCGCTGGTGAATGTACAGATGATGCGGCATACCTCGTTGCAGAAGTTTTGAAAATAGCTTTGAAAATTCAAAGCAATAGTTTAAGAGCTTTGAAATTAATCGTCAAAATTGCAATGAACTGCTACATGGATATCCAATACATCGCTGAAGCTGAGGATGTCCTTGATGTTATCCTTGAAGACGTTGATTCACAAACTTATCAACAATATACTGAGGCTATTTTCCCAGACTTATTACAGTGTATTGCACCAACATGTGAAGAAGGTGTGATCTTGATGGCTTTACAGATCTTGACTGTCTTTATTAAGTATTGCCCAGATCAAATTCCAGAGAAATTTTCGACACCTTTGAGAACTCAGTTGATTCCTATGTTGAAAGGTGTTGTTGATGATCAAATTTTGCAATTGGGTGCTGAAACATTAACATCATTAATCACTAAAGTACCAGCTTCAAGTTTTGATGTGAATGATTTACTATCGCTTTTGGAGAAATTTTTGGATCCCGAAGTTTCAGATAGTGCAGCTTTGAACTTGGGTTCATTTGTGCTTGCCATTTTGAAAACTTTCAACGACCAAATCGGAACAATCATCCCAGTTATCTTATCTGCTGTTATCAAAAGATTAATAGTGGCTCAAGAACTGGCAACTATACATGACTTGTTATCAGTCTTTTGTTACATGATTTCCCAAGACGCCAACCAAGCTCTTGAATTTTTGAAAACATTAGATGTACAAAAAGTTTTCAGTATTTGGTTCCAAAATTTCCCAGTTTTGAAAGGTGAAAAGATTAAGGAAAACGTTGAAGCGTTAACCTCTGTGTTTTTAACTCAACAAAATTTTGATTTCACAGTGGATGGTGATGAAGTTGTCAATTTGGATTCAGATATAATCATTACCAGATCTATGAGAAAGCAACAAGTGTTCCAACAAGTTTCTGTTCCCTTCAAGATTGTTAAATTACTTGTCTTCGAATTAAGTACACAATCACAAGGTCATAATTTTGATGAAGATGATATTGCCCATCAAGATGACGATGATAATGAGGATGCTGGTGATGACGAAGATGGGTGGGAAGATTTTGAAGACATTGGAACCGATTTTAACAAATTGAAATCGTATATTAGTGATGTGAGGGCTCATGAAGAGACAGATGAGGGTTTGAAGAGTTACTTGGTGAATTTCTTCAAGAAAATCGCCTCTGAGAACATCAATGATTTCCAACAGATTTACGAACATTTGACTGAAGAAGAAAAGACAACATTGACTAACAATATTATTTAAAGATCAGATGTTTTATTCAAATATAGTTATAGAGTACATACAACAATTAATGATTAATTTTAATAAGCATAACGGAACTTTGGGTTCTCCATATCAGTCATATCAAGGAATTCGTAATTCTCAGGCAAATCATCTGTCTCTGATGCTTCCATTTGATCTCTTTTTTTATTCTCATATCTCGAGATCAATGCAACAATGATAACTAAAAAGATGGAAACGACCATTGTCACCAAAAGTGTAATCTTTGCCGGAATGTATCTTGGATAATCCTGAGCTCTAAACAGCTGTGGACCGATCAAGCACCCCACTGAGAAGGCAATCATTGTCAAACAATTTCTAGCGACTCTCTTGGTATAACCTGCGGTGTTGGCACTATTCCAACTATAGATCAGTGTGATCACACATGACCCTGAAAACAATAGATAGACTGATAACAAGTTCCCAATTCTATGCTTTGATGAAATCATAACTATGTATCCAACGATTGATGGGATAATCATGGAGATGAAGATCAAAGTACGATGCCCCCAATGAGCACAGATATAAGTTGCCATTAGGATAGTAATGATGATTGCAGCACCCGATGGCATCTGTGCCAATGCAGAGATTTTGGAACTGAATCCAAATGTTGAAATAATGGTCACTGAGAAAGTACTGATAGCACCTGTACATATTTGTGAAACAATTGTGAGGAAAAACATTGGCCAAGTATGCTTATCCTTGAACAATAACTCAATGATTTGTTGCTTCTTAAACACTTTATTCTCAATTCCAGTTTGATTCCCACGGACATGTTCAATCACAATCAATTTCTCCTCTTCAGTGAGAAACCATGCTGTTGTTGGATTATCAGGTAAGAAAAACCATGCGACGATACCAAACACGAATGTAAGTGCTCCAATGACCAAGAAGAAAACTTGCCATGATTTCAATTTGGCGTTTTCAACATGTTGGAATGCAAACGATAAGATCCCACCAACGATGGTCCCTGTACCTGCCTGGATCGACCACCACCCCATTCTTCTTAATTGTTGCTTATGATTCCAATACATCCCTGATATAGAGATCAAACACACTGCAACTGGACCTTCAAATGCACCTAATAGGGTTCTAACAACCATAAGTGAAGCATATGTATGACATGCTGCATGACATGCCACTATTATACCCCATGCCATGATTGTGAACGATAGGAATTTCCCGAGGGGTAATTTTTGCAAGAGGTAACTGTTCAACGGCTCAAAGAAGATGAATGAGGCATAGAAAATGGTGGCCAAGTTGGCAAATTGGTTACCATGTAAGTTTTTCTTGATCCCCATCACTGCAGCATAGTTGATTAGGGTCTTATCCAAAAATTGTAGGAAATAAATGGTGCACATCATTGGGATCAAGCACAAGTCGATTTTCCACATGAGTTTCGAGTCCATGACCCTCTTGGTGGTTTTGAGTTCATTTTCCAGGTCCTTCTTGTCCTGGATGTATCTGAGAGCCTCGTCGTAGTCTTTCAAGGTGGACGACTCGGTGATATTGGTATCTTTCTCGTCAGGCATAATGGAATATTAGCTTATAAGAGGGAATGAATGATGGAAGAGGAAACGAATGTTGGACCCTTTGGTGGGTTTATATATGGAAAGGCATTACAGTTTTAGTAAAAAGTGTGTGAAAAATTTCGGAGCTCTCTCTATCAGTATTATTCCATTATGACTATAGTTGTGGTTTGGTGGGCACCTCAAAAGTCCATCTAAGTGCATACAGACACATTGTGCAATGGCAGACACATGATAACGGTTTTGCCTACAAATTTGTCATAAAAGTCATAGTGGAATTTTGAATAATAATTTTATGGACAGGTTTGGTGTATTTGGTGGTGGTTTATATTAAATATCAACGCTTCTTTCTGAACATGAAGGACAGGGCAGTGACACCTGCGGCGAGGGCACCAGAGACTAGAGCGATACCTATCAACCCATCTGTTTTGGAGTATTGTTAGTATATGGCAATATTACCAAGACAGTTGACTTCATGATAACTCACCTTTGGATATCTTGTCCTCGATCATCTTACGTAGTGCTAAAGCCTGTTGGTTTTCCGGTTCATGCTGTATCAAGGCTTCAGCATATCTTCTAGCATCTGAATATTCTCCTAGTTTATATGTCCCGACTGCCAAATAGTATAGACATTCTCTTCTTCTGGCTGGTGCGTCTTTAAAGACATCTGTCAAGATTTTGACACCTAGACGCTGGTCGTCTACTTTATTTGATTTGATCAGACCCCAGGCATAGTTGAAACGGGATTGGATGGAGACGATTTCACCTTCAGAGAGGACCTGTTCACGTAGTATCTCTAGCTGAGCACTGGATAGAGGGCTGTATAAGGTGTGTTAATGATTGTGATTCTGTACTATGGTAATATGGTAATCTATAGATCACACTGTCTCTTCGATTGGCCACTCACCTATTAGCATCTTGTAAGGCTATGAAAATCACATTCGTTAGTCTTGTCCACTGTAATCAGTTGCTCGGTGGTATCAGGTACTCACCTGGTAGGTAAACTTTCCCCATCTTTCTTCTATTTGTCTTGTTGGTGTAGTGTAGTCTATTACTTCACCATAGCAAATATATACTATATGTATAGCCGCTATGAGATATAAATTCCACCAGGGCATAAAACCAGAATTTTCATTATGTAATCAATATTTGGTTTCTGATTACATAATCATTTGTGTGTGCCCCGCTACCGAGATCGGGCGTCCCGCGGCATTGCCCACCAGAGTCCCGCGGCCCCAGCATCCAACATTTTTGCAACCAACTGCGCTCTAAAAGGTCAACGCCCACTGGACGAGTGAACACTGTACCTCAAACACTGAACACAATTGGGAAAGTCAGAACGGTGATCACACGCTATACAATAGAACCAATGCTCTACAAGTACCTCCCACTATCCCCCTCTAAGCCTACAATCCACACAGACAGTAGTCGTCGCCCTCTGTCCAGAGTCACGTGGATCTTGCACACAATTTCTCACTCCGGCCTAGAAAACTTTTGTTATCGGAATCAGTCATACAGCATAATCAACAATTTGACGCCGCGAAGGAAAAAAACCTATAAATCTTGTCCAAATCTCCAGAACCAACTCGGTACAAACTGCTTATAGCTCTCAATCTCTAATCAAGTCGCTACTACTACACAGCAATCCCACAATATCGAACAACGAGATGCTTCGCTCCTCATTGTCCTCCCAGAGACGTCACATCTCTCGCTCAGGGCGCTCTGCTTTGAAAGCCGCTACTGCCAGCGCTACCGCTGCTGCTCCAGCTAGACTCGCTGTCCCAAGATCCACCAGTGCTGGTATCACTGGTGCATTCAACTCTTCATGCTCTTCTCAATTGTGTCGTACTTACTCCACAAGATCCACCGTGATCCAATTGTTGAACAACATTGGTTCCAAAAGAGAAGTGGAACAATACTTGAAATACTTCACCTCCGTCTCTTCACAACAATTCGCTGTTATCAAAGTTGGAGGTGCCATTATCACTCAACATTTACCTGAACTAGCCTCCTGTTTGGCCTTCTTGTACCATGTTGGTCTTTATCCAATCGTCTTACACGGTACCGGTCCTCAAATCAATGAATTGTTAGAAGCTGAAGGGGTTGAACCAGCTTATGAAGACGGTATCAGAATCACCGATGAAAAGACAATGAGCGTTGTTAGAAAATGTTTCTTGGAACAAAACTTGAAATTGGTTACCGCCCTGGAGAAAATGGGTGTCCATGCTAGACCTATCACCGCTGGTGTCTTTACCGCTGATTACTTGGATCAAGACAAGTACCAATTAGTTGGTAAAATTAACGGTGTCAACAAATCTCCAATCGAGGCTTCAATTGCCGCTGGTGCCCTACCAATCTTGACCTCTTTAGCTGAAACCCCATCTGGTCAAATCTTGAACGTTAACGCTGATGTTGCCGCTGGTGAATTGGCCCGTGTCTTTGAACCTTTGAAAATCGTTTACTTGAACGAAAAGGGTGGTATCATCAATGGTAACACTGGTGAGAAAATCTCTGCTATCAATTTGGATGAAGAGTATGATGATTTGATGAAGGAATCATGGGTCAAATATGGTACTAAATTGAAAATCAAAGAAATTAGAGATTTGTTAATGCATTTGCCAAGATCCTCTTCTGTTGCCATCATCAATGTTAACGATTTACAAAAAGAATTGTTTACCGACTCGGGTGCTGGTACTTTAATTAGAAGAGGTTACCGTTTATTGACTAGGTCCTCCTTAGCTGAATTCTCTGAACCTGAATTGTTGAGAAAAGCCTTGCAAAGAGATCCAGAAATCGCTAGTGGTAAATTATCTGTCGCTTCATACTTGAGAGAATTGGAAAACACAACTTTCAAATCTTATGGTGATGAACCATTAGAAGTCTTGGCCGTCGTTAAAGATGGTAACGCTTCTAATGCTAACGTCCCAGTCTTGGACAAATTTTTGGCCTCGAAAGCCGGTTGGTTAAACAACGTTACTGATAACATCTTCCATGCTATCAGACGTGATTACACCTCTTTACAATGGATCGTGAGAGAAGATGATCCAAACACTAACTGGTACTTTTCCAAATCCGATGGGTCCTACACTAAGAATGGTCACATCTTATTCTGGTTCGGTGTTGAAAATCCTGAAAGCGTCACTCAACTGATTAACAACTTTGATCAAAAATTTGCACGTATTGCTAAATCCAATGGTGAAACCTCTGGTGTCTTTTCTGGTGGTCAACAATCAAGATCATTCTCCACATTGAGAACTAGACAATTATCCCAAACTTCCAACAGAACCAATGTTCAACAACAACGTACTTTTGCTGCTCCATCTGGTAAACAATTTGGTGTTAGAACTTTTGCCACTGAAACTAATCCAAATCCTCCAAAACGTGAAGGTACCAACACCAAGAAGGCCAGAGTCGCTTTGATCGGTGCTAGAGGTTACACTGGTCAAAACTTGATCTCCATGATTAATTCTCACCCATACTTGGAAATTTCTCATGTTTCATCTCGTGAATTGGAAGGTAAGAAATTAGAAGGTTACACTAAGGCCAACATCACTTATGAAAACTTGCAAGTTGAAGATATCAAGAGAATGGAAGAACGTAACGAAGTTGACGTTTGGGTCATGGCTTTACCAAATGGTGTTTGTAAACCATTTGTTGATGCTATTGAATCCGCAAAGGGTAACCAAACCTCCAAGATCATTGATTTATCCGCTGATTATAGATTCGATACCACTGGTGAATGGGTCTATGGTCTTCCAGAATTAGGTTCAAGAGATAAGATCGCCAACGCTAGAAAGATCTCCAACCCAGGTTGTTATGCCACTGCTGCTCAAATCGCCATCAAGCCAATCTTGGAACACATTGGTGGTATTCCAACTATTTTTGGTATCTCTGGTTACTCGGGTGCCGGTACTAAACCATCTCCAAAGAATGATGTTGCCAACTTGAACAACAATTTGATTCCATACTCCCTAACTGATCACATCCATGAACGTGAAATCTCTGCTCAATTAGGCACCGAAGTGGCATTCTCACCACACGTTGCCCAATGGTTCCAAGGTATCACACATACTATCAACATCCCATTAAACAAACCATTGACCGCTAGAGACATTAGAAACATCTATCAAGACCGTTACCAAGGTGAACAATTGGTCTCTGTTAGTGGTGAAGCTCCATTAGTTCGTGATGTTAGTGGGAAACATGGTGTTGTTGTGGGTGCTTTCGCTGTTAACTCAAAGCAAGACAGAGTGGTCATTGTCGCTACTATTGATAACTTGTTGAAAGGTGCCGCTACTCAATGTTTGCAAAATATTAACTTGGTGATGAAGTATGGTGAATACGAAGGTATTCCAGATGATTTAATCATTCGTGGTTAGTTTTCATTTACGTACACCCTGGAGTTGGATTGTTTTTCTGGATTTGAATTAGTTTGTATATACACATAAAAGTTCTCAAATAAATTCATATCATCGTAACTTATTGCCCTTGTCTTTGTAGCGCGTGCTTTCATAGTGTACCTTTAAAATGATAATTTACTATGTCTGCCAAAGATTCCGGGCAAATTAGTTTTTTCCATGTAAATTAACAGAGCCTATGATTAGCCTAGGTCATCGTCGTTCTAAACAATCTATAAGCAGGCTCAACTGACAAGATGACTGAAGACACTTCGAAACTTAACACCTCAAAGCTAGGTACCAAGAAATAGTATGTATTGCCTTCTGTTGCTTTCAATTAAAATTGATCGACTAACCGTCTTTAGCTGGGACGATTTCTATGCCGTTGAAAAGAACAACTTTGAAGAAAACCCAGAAGACACAGGTGAATGTTGGTTTGCCGACTCTGACGCTGAGGAGAAGATGATCTCATTCCTTTTTGACAACTTGAACCAATTAACCATCCGTGAAGACTCCACAATGTGTGATGTTGGGACGGGGAATGGTCATTTATTGTTCCAATTGAGAGAAGAAGGGTTTAAAGGTGAATTCTTGGGGATTGATTATTCTGAAAACTCTGTCGAATTTGCTAGGGAAATCGCTGAACAGAATGATGTTGATGATGTTTCATTTGAGGTTGTTGATATTTTCGATAAGGAATGGTCACCAGGTTCCAAATTCGATGTTGTCTTGGATAAGGGAACTTTGGATGCTATTGCACTAAGTGGGCTAGAGTTTAACGGTAAGACCGCTGTGGAATTGTATCCAGAAGTTGTTCAAAAATTATTGGCCCCAGGGAGTGTGTTTTTGATCACATCTTGTAATTTCACTGAATCTGAATTGACCAAGATTATTGAAGGGGAATTTTTCAAAGTTTGGAAGAAAATTGATTACCCATCGTTCGAGTTTGGTGGTGTTAAAGGTCAAACTATTTGTAGTATAGCTTTTGAAAGAATATAGAAACGTGTACATTAGACTAAAGTGTATTTTCATTGTGTATATATAAAACTTTTCGGTTAAGTTGAATACTTGTAAAATAATCCTCCATTATACACTCTTTGGAATCAGTTCCTCAATGGCTTCGAGTAACTCGGCAGTTGTGTCTGGATTACCAGTCTTCAAGGCATACTGAACAGGTTTACCAGCTTCAACAACTGTAATTCTTATAAATTTCTCACTGGCTAAGGAACTTGGCATACCCTTCACCACTTCTAGCCCTTCGATCAATGGGATGTTCAATATCACTTTCAATAACCCGTTGGATCTCATGATGATTCTTGAAGTCTTACCTTCAACTTGTGCTCTGTTGACATGGACATTACCAATACCTCTTTCTTTCCAACCTTCTTTGACGTTGGCAAGATCTAAAGTGTAAAGTTTCGCTCTACAAGTGAATACTTGTTCTTCATCTTCCTCCCCTGACTTGATCTCTTTCTTCTCTAGGTCAACTTGTTTGTATAGGTTTCCAGAGATGGATGGAGCTGAATCCTTTGAAGTTTCTGAGTCTTCCTTTTCCTTCTTTTCATCTTCTGGAGACTTATCAAAGATATTGTTCTTGGTTATGGCTGATTGGAATGCATTTCCAAATTTGGAGTTGGAGCCAAATACTGATGGTGTAGCTGGTGTTGTAGTAGTTGTTGTTGTTGATGAACTTTCTTTGGCATTATCCAATACATTTCTGTTCTTGTTCAAAAGCGAGAAGGCATTGGCACCAAATGGCGTTGTAGACCCGAAAACGAATTTAGGCTTCTCAGGCTGTGATTCTTTTGGTGGTTCTTTGGTGTCTTCTTTCACCTCGCTCTCTTTCTTTGGATCTTCAACTTGTTTATCACTTTCTTGCTTCCCAGATTCCTTAGTCGATTCGTCTTTCTTTTCATCATTGGTATCAGTGGTTTCCTTCGTTACATCTTCTTTTTCAACGGATTCTTCTGTTTCCTTTCTGCGCTTCAAAGGGGCTACTTTGCGCTCTGGTTCTTCCGTTTTATCTTTATCATCAGTTTCAGCTGGCTCTTCGAAGTCATCTCTAGTTCTCTTTCTAGTTAGCGGCACTTCTTCGTTCGAGCTTTCAGCCACTGGCTCAGTGGTTTTCTCGTTTGTTTCAATAGGATCTCCGGCCATTGTATACCTGTATGTCTTGCTTCTAGTGTATCTATCCAGCTCGATTTACCTACTAACTAGTAACCTCGTTTGCCATAAACAAATATGCCTAAATTTTCCAGCCAGCAGGCAAATCTCTTCGCGAACTGGTTCTGTGAAAAACATACACGTGACCATGCACGTGACTAGCTATTTTATAGTGCGCTTACCGTGTTTTTGTTTACATTTCGATTGTTTCCCTTTTGATCTTTTGGTATAAAGATCAGGCATGTGCCACTATTGATCCTTGTAAAGCATTACCATCACAGAGCAAGCAATCGGACCATGAGAAATATCCCACACTACTTGAGACTAAAGCCTCGTGGAGTCTCTCCAGAGGCAAAAGAAGCACCATATTTGATCGAAAGTCAAGACGATACACATGTCAAATTCAAGGACACAATAGCTCCTAATAAGTTCACCAAAGTGTTCAACGAGGTTTCACAGCTAGATCTATACCAGGAGACACTTCAAGATTTGACTGAGGATACATTGGCATCCAAGGACAGTGTGTTTTTCACCTTGGGACCTTCAAATAGTGGTAAAAGTTACTCTATCTATGGTGATGATTCGAATCCAGGGTTAGTGATTTACGCATTGAATGAGATTTTCAACAAGATGAAGGATAATACCGCTGATTATACCATTTTCAAAAAACATTTTGGTGAGAATTTTTTGGCTACTTCAAAAGCTGTTAGAAAGACTACTGGGGAATTAGGGTTGACCATATCGGTTTTCGAAATTTACAACGATAGAATTAGAGATCTTACACTAGATGTGAGCAAAACGGTAAATCAGTCGTTAGACCTTATAACGGATGCTAAAGATGGTAAAATAAAACCGAATAAGCTAAGACAGATCTATGTTACAAGTCTTGATGACGCAAAGCTGGTCTTACACAAATCAGTTAAAAGAAGAGCTGTCAGCTCTACGAGCTTGAACCAAGTAAGTTCAAGATCTCATTTATTCATTTATTTGAATATACACAAGACTGTCGGGAGACTTGTCAAAACTTCAAGATTGACTATTGCAGATCTTGCCGGCTCAGAAAGAACCAAAAATGCAAAGACCGAGGGTAAAGAGTTTAAAGAAGGTAACTATACAAACACCAGTTTGACAGAACTAGGCAGATGCTTATCATTGATGAAATCCAAATCGTTTGATAGATCATTATTGAGAACTAATAAGCTTACGAGATTGTTATTGTCTGACTTGTATGCGAATTTCAATCAAAATAGAATAAAGATCCTCTTGGCGTTGGATCCATATTCTTCCATTTCAAACATCTTCCACGCATTGAGATTCATTCAACCTGTCTCTAGAGTCACAATCTCCTCGGAGAGAAACTCAATTGAGCCAGACTCTGAACAAATTTTGATCCTCAATGAGGAGATCAGATTGTTGAAAGAACAAGTTGAAGAGTTGGAAAAGCAAAATGAACAATTGAAACAAGACTTGACAGAGCAAGAGATGTCATTACGTGAAGAGCTCTATGAGGAGTACGAAGAAAAGATAGGTGAACTTGATGTCAAGCACACTGAGGAATTGAATGATCTGAAAACTTCTCACCAAAAATCACTTGATGAAAAATTGGAGTTATTGAACAAAGACTACGAAAGTAAGCTTTCTGAAAAAGATCTTGAGTTGAAGTCTGTAATTGAAAAATTGAACCAAAAGATTGAAGCTCTTGAAGCTGAATTAAACTCGAACAGGGGAGAATCTGAGAAAAACAAGGTACTCATTGCTGAGAATCAAACTTTAAAAGATCATGTCGAATCATTGCAGAAAGATTTGAAATCGATGGAAAACACAAAGTCAAGTGATGATGCCGAGGCTTTAAATCAAATAGAATCTTTGAAAGTTAGTCAAGTCATATATAAAGCTGATATTGCAGAACTGGAGAAGAAATTGAAGGAGTCTGAGAGCGAAAAAAATAAGTTAGGAGAGGCTGAGAAAGAGCATCTACAAACGATTGAAGAGTTGACTAAAGAATTGGAAACATTAAAGAAAAAGAATAGTCAAACCAAGAAGAGAACTTCAGAGGCAAATGAAGAGTTGGAGGATCTTGGTAGAGCTAGAAAGCTTTTCAAGAATGACGATTTCAAAATCGGTACTGTCAGATCATACTTTGCTGAAGATGAGCTGGCTTTCAGTCCTGTTAAAATACCGATGTCTCCAAAAAAAGATAAACCTTCTTCAAGATCTCCATCTAGATCTCCTAGTAAGAAGAAGAGAACTAGTGAATCTCCAAAGAAATTACAGCCATTGGGCATCTCTATGCTGGACAATTTACTTCCAGAGCCAAAAGTTAAGGCCAGATCCCCTTCAAAGAGTCCAAAACGAAAACTGAACAAAGTCAAGATTGTTGATCATGAACTGTTTTCCGACATTGAATGATATCCATAGTTTGACCTATACTACACCTACAAAACAAAAAAAAAGTGCGAGAGACCGGTAAACTAAATATAAAATCATGAACATTGAAACTGTTTTTTTTACTTTTTGTTGTAGTCAAATCAACTTTATACAGTACGTCTATCAGACAAGTAACGCACAACTGGACCTAACCCGGTAACTTCCACGGTCTTATCATACCAAGACAACAGAACACCACCTTGTTGTTGACCTTTTGCCACAGACATCCCCTTATACAAATACTTCACAAGGACATTTTGTTGTTCAATGGATAGCGATTCCACAATTGATGATATTTCGGATTGTTTTGTTGCACTGAACACATCCAACACGGAGTTTAATAATTGCTCTTTGGCCTGTTGATCAGCACCGTATGGTGGATCCTGTGTAATAAAGCCAATGGCATCACTATGGGCACCTTTGGAGATATATGAACGGATGGTGGTGATTCTTTGTTGAACTTCGTCCGAGGAGACAGGTGTCACTTCCGGTTTCAATTCTTCCAATATTATTTGGTTTTCTGGGTCTAGTGCGTCTATGTCAATTCTTCTCCAGTCTTCCATTGTGATTTATTTTATTGTCTATGAGTCTCGTCAATTGTATGTTGATTCAGGTGATTAAACACATATGTCTTAACGTAAAGGGGATTTTGGAGACTAGTGTATCGGCTGGAATTCGCGGAAAATTACAGAGTTGGTAAGGGCACTACACATATAAACTATGGGTATTTTGGATGGTCTTTTATGGAGCTAAAAGGTCTACTTGATTGGTCTAGTTCTATTTACATTGGAAGTTTATGGTCTATATATTCAAGAAATTTATTTTCAGTCCTCGCTTTCTTCGTCGACCTCCTCATCGTTTAGTTCTCTAAAGTATCTACTTTGATAAACGGCTAGCAAAGCTAACAAACTGATTGACCACCAACCTATCCAAGCAATCTCGTAGTGTTGACCCCATGACATGATATAACCCCATACAAAAGGCCCAACACAATTTGCCAATGCCATAACAGATATACTGGCACCATTAATCTTAGCTCTATGCTTTGGAGGAGACGAATTATGAATAATTAACAAGATCTGTGGGAAGGAAATGGACCCTGCAAGAGTGTTCAGCGAAGTCAAGCAATATGCTGCTACTTTAGCAAGCGGTTTATGATCAGCAAGGAAAACCAAGTATGGCACGAAGAAATAGACTAGTGGGAAAATCTTGATAAAAAGCTTGTATGTTGTCAAAGAATCATAATGTCTGTTAACCCATGGGAACAATACCAAAATGAAGACCACTCCTAGAGCACCCGTGGATGATAACAATTGTCCTGTGTCTTCAGAAGTGAAATTCAAACCACCGATTAACTTGAATGGGAACCTAGAGGCTAGTTGACCATTTTCGTCTCTAGCAATATCATATGCCAAAAACACTGGTAAGAACTCACCTTGGACCACGATATGTAAGCTCATGATGAAGCTACCAACCACTGTATACAGAATTTGTGGGGTGATCAACTCTCTATAGCTAGTCTGATCTTGTTCTTGACCTCTTTCAATGGATGTGGAAAGCGTTCTCACTAGAGCCACACTTTGACGTCTTGTAGTGATATGTGGAATTGATCTAATGGAATCGTCATCGCCATTATCATCCTGGTCAGGGTCCAATAATGCAGTTTCTTCATTAATAACAACAGTACCCTTTTTCTTATTCCATGCTCTTTTTGGAGGCTCGATGCGGAAGATGTATTTTTTGATAGCATCACCAAATTCAACAAATGGATCATATCTATACTTGTGTTGGTAATGAGTTTCTTCCAAGAAGAAAACAGCAGTAATCATACTGACGAATAATAGGAGCGAGATGAACAAGTTTGGTAAGGCATATGGATATTTTTTCACAAGGGGTTTCAATAGGGCAAATTTAGATTTTTTACCACTCAAGTACCCACCAACTAAAGGTCCAATAATACTTCCAATTTGAAACATCAGTGGCATAGTGGAGAATGCTATCGCTTGGTGTTTCTTCTCCTTAGCAACTTCACCAATCATCGTTCTAATAACCGCAACATTCCCATTCAACAACCCCATAGTGGATCTCGCTAATAGGGCCCAATAATAGTTCTGTGCAAACCCCAAGAGCAACAAACTCGTTATACTACCGATCAACCCAATGATGAGAGTTGGTTTCCTCCCATGTTTATCTGCGAATTTCCCCCAGTTGAAACTGGTCAACACTTGACAAAATGCAAATGCCGATGATAAGTAACCTGAATATTTGGCAACTTGTGCTTCATTACCAGCGATTCCAAAATCTTTAACCATGAAATAAACATAGGGGAACAATGAGGTGAATGCAATAGGTTCAGCAAATCTCACTAGGGCGATGACCAAGATCTGGGAGTAGGGGAACCCTCTCATCTGGTCCCTGAAGGACTCTTTCACTTTCGGTGGCATCTCTGTTGTGCTAAAAAGCCTTAACGTCTTTATGTCTTGTGTCTCGTGGGCCTATTTGCTCATCTTTATAAAGGGTCCACCAAGATAAAACAACATGAATCGTCCGAGATCTGATTTGTCGTGAACTGTGAACGAGATTCGAAAGCGAACCACAGGTTTCCAAAGCCACATACAAACTGTGTATCTTTCTTAAATCCACAGTTATACGTTGGCAGTATTATTTTTCTCATGATTCCGCTAATGTCCGAGGATACTTTTTTTTGACACGGTGCGAATGGCAGAGCGAACTACTATGAAAGATCTGTTAATACCAGGGCCTAGAGTGCATCACATATATTCAAAAGTGGTTACAAAAAGTCAACACATGATTATTATGTGTCTTTCCTGTAGTTAGCTATTGCATTGTAGTTCAAAAGTCTCATACATGAAGGTAAATTTTGGCTCAGGTCAATAGTCAACACCTACTAATGTGTACCACGACGGGTCCTTGATTTCAGGTACGTTCACCCATTCTCCACGAACATCCGGTCTGTAAATCATATCAGAGGGCAATTTTTCAGTCCATCTGGCATAAGGACCTGGCATAAAAAAATCAAATTTTAAGGAATCATTTTCCAGCGCCGCATTGTACCTATTGCCAAATCTTATCTTTCTTTCAATCGAGCTCATGTTGACAACTTTTCTCAGTGGGGATTTCAAGTCAATCATGGATGCCTCCAAAAGGCGAAGATTTGGAGCCTCCAGGCCTTCAAAATTTCCCAGTGGTGAACAGTCGTCTGTAACTTTCAAACAAACCAACGAGTCCAATGTTTTTGGTAGCGGGAAATTAGAGACGGTTTCGAGAGAAATTTTTTGTAAATCAGGCATACCACCTTGGAAAGAAAATGACTTTACATCAAGCGCTTTCAAACTCAAATTAACTAGATTGGGGGCTGTCACGTTAATTTCACAGGAAGATCTCATTTCTGAATTCCAGCGTGAGCCTTTAATCGACAAATTTTTGAGCTGAGGAAATTCACAATCGCATATCTCGATAATTGATGGATAAAGTTGATGTGCACTCACCTGAAGGGACGTGAGTGTCTTTGAGAAATAATTTTTCAGTGTCAAAGTTGGGGCATCCGGATGCCACCCATTGGAATGCAAATTCAACGTTTCTAGCTTTGGATAGATCTCGAAAATGGTTTTAAGTCTTGGGATGATGTTGTTTTCATACCCAAGACTCAGACTCAAAAGTTCTGGAGCATCCAATATCGGGGCTTCATCGGAGTGGTCACCACGGTAATCGATATTGAAATAATTCAAACTAGGGAATTTCAAACTTTTGACATTGTCATGCAAGGGCTGAGTTATATCAAGGTAAAGATTCTCAACCTTTGAAGTATCAATTAATGGTAAAATGTCCTGTGAAACAAGGGCCAAATTTTTAACAGATCCAAAAATTGAATAATCTGTATCCTCCTCCACAATAAGTTCCGCATCGAATTCTATAGTCTCCAATGAGGGCGTAACCATGCTGTTGAATTCGGTGCGTGCCCTACCGCAATCAATCAGGATCGACTGCAATGACTCCGCTCTCAAACCACTAAACCGTATCAACATGTCTTCCTTTTCTTGTTCTTGATCCCAAGTTATTTCTATATGTTGTAATTTAGGTGCCGAAACATTCTCAACTGAGCAGCCTTCGAAAGATTCAATGCAGAGCTCCTCCAGGTATGTACATGTTATATCCTTAAATTGGAAGAACCAGTCATTAGCGTATAGTACTTTCGGATAAGACGCAAAATCCAAAGAGTCTAAAGAACTTTTCTTCACGTGCAGCAATTCCATACCTTTGGGGAATTGATATTTGGCCATAGGATTGGAACTTCTATAACAGTGAAGTGTTGTCTCTTTCAACTTTTCAAAACTTGAAACTTCAGGATCTATAGTGACAAATTTTAGGGACAACTCTTTCATTGATTTGAAGAAAAAGTTTTTAATATGGAACACTTTTGAGTTATCGATAAGTTTTCCCAGTATATCACCAGATTGCATCGCTGTGGTTGGATCTCGCTCCCTTCCATCGGGATGCCTGTTCTTCTCCAATGTGTCATCATCCCAATGCGCTTCTTCTTCTTGAGTGATCACCATGTTCTTTAACACGGGACTCTCCAATTGTGCAAGGTTCATGGTGTTGAACCATTGTAGATTCCGAACCTCAAAGAGAAGCAGCAATGCTTGTTTCTCGCTTAAATCATCACCAATGGGACGTATTGACTTGGATGGTACGTTTGAGAACACTTGAGGTCTTGGTGTATCTGTGAACAAGATGGTGAACTGTTCAAGCTTCTCACGGAATGGGTGTATTCCATATAGAATATTCAACTCTGTAGGATGTACAAGAGCCATTGCCTGTGCAAAGATCTCATTTGGAAGATCAAGAACTGAGGCGTACATGCTATTCCCTCTTCTCCTGCTCAGTGACAGTGAATGACTTGAATGGTCTGCTTTGAACAACTTTTCATTATAATGGTATCAAATGCTTGGTACGAATTCGCAGCGAATGGTTCTCGGAGTATGACTGATAAAGCCGGCCCGGACCCTGACGATACAGAATAATACTACTCGTACTCATTGTGATGCGCATTGTCAATTGGAACTTGGGACAGTCTGATCTTCCAGTCGTTGAAGCTGTTCGTTAATGCGGGTCTGCTGCTCGTGTCTCAGTTGCGTTGAAAATTAAAGGTTGAATGAAACATTTGATCAATTCGATCATTGTATTCAGATCTGTATTGCTGTCAGTAGATCCATGCTACCTGTTTGAAGCTGGAGATACGCTTTGATATCATAATTCTGGACCATGGGTCAAGAATGTTTTCAATTGTGAATTTGTTACTACGTAGATAAGGAGGATAACCTCATACAATTTGACTATGAGACGTACAGTTTCAAAGATATCTAGTATCCCATCCCTCCACGCGACGACTGCTCGAGTTTCCTAGCACGGAACCTTTCTCTCTCTTTCTCTCTTTCACTATGCACTCTAGATTCACGCTCAGCATCTCTTTCACGATCATTAAAATCACGATCCTCTCTCTTGGATCTACTATTATATTCATATCTTTCATTTCTCTCGGGTCTGCTCTCATACCTTGATGACAACGATGTGGACTCCGCTGGTCTCTCAGACCTGCTTTGATATCCTCCAAAATCTTGAGTCTCGGATCTTGTTGTCGTGCTACTACTTGCACCGTATCTGGATTGTCTAGGTTCATAACTGGAACGTGAATCGTATCCACCAGAGTTCCCATAAGATCCTCTGAAACTTCCTCTAGTGCTTGCTGATCTTTCATATCCGCCTCTTGCACCACCACGCATACTGCCACCACGCATACTGCCACCACGACCAGCATTGTCAAACCCACCACGAGTAGCAAATCTTGAACCACCTCTGCCTCCTCTAATAGGTGGATTGTTGAATCTTGCCTTTGCAGCCTTTTCGGCATCTTTCTGTTGTTGTATATATCCACGTCCACCAAGACCACCTCCCAATCTACGAGGTACCCATGATTTGAAAGTACGACTTCTTTCGATATCTGTTAAAATGGCTCTATCTTTCAATTTCATCCCATTAGCCTCTTTGTATGCGGCTCTCGAGGCAGATTCGTCTTCAAATAGAATAAAGGCATATCCCTTGGATTTCCCTGTTTCTTTATCTCTCACAACACGCACTCTTTCAATATCACCAAATTTCGAAAACTCTTTTTGAAGATCAATCTCAGTCACTTCGTAGCTTAATCTCCCTATGAATAGAGTCTTGTATGGATCACCTTTGATATGTGGATCTTGCTGTGGATTCCAATTGGCGAAATCTTCATCCAATTTCTTCTTATTCTCCAATTGTTTCTCAGCTTTGGCTCTTTTCTGTACGAGCAATGGTGTCTCTATGAACTCCTCTTTTGGGTATTCGGTCTCTTTATATTCTTTCAATTGATTTAGGTATGAGCCTATGCCTGTTATATAAGCGGTTTTGCGCTGTGCTGGAGCTGTATCGATTTGTTCAACATATTTCAATGGATGTCTTGGTTCAAATAACTTGGACACGTCCGGTGGGAACTTTGAAGTGTCGGTCTGTGATGCAAAGAGTTAGCAGTGGTTCTTTTGATTCAGTACAATCAAATACAAATACTCACCATTCTTAATCAGCTGATTCTTCTCTAAAGATTTGTCTGTTTCCACTCTGCTTTTCCAGGCCTTTAATTTCTAGATGCTGAGTGCTGACATTTCATCATGGTAAAAAAATAAGTCCGGTTAGAAGCGATGGCGATCAAGATGCTTAACTATTAAATCTCTATAAAGCTATACCGACATCAGCCTTGTAAACCCACTAGATTCCACCCCAAAATGAGTGAACTGGAAGAGTATAAAGCGCAGTTGAAAGACATTGAAGAGTCGCTAAAGCTGGACCCTGAGAACGAGTCGCTTTTGGAGCTTCAAAAAGAGTTACAAGCCTTAGTATCGCTACTTACAGAAGAGCCAGATGAAGAACCAAAGAAAGAGCAAGTGGAACAGCAAACGGTGCAAAAGGAGCCTATAGCTAGTGATGAAAAAGTATCGGTCTCACCAGTACCACAGCTTACTTTCGGAGTCGGTGACTTGGTCTACGTGAAACCAAAATTGGAGAAAGAATATACAGAAGCCAAAGTGACAGTGATATCAGGAAATGGTAAATTAATCACAGTGACAATCAACGATTCACAAAAAACTGATACATACCCACTGGAAGAGGTCAAGACTGAGAAACCAGCCTTTGTGAAGAACAAATACAAGATGAAACAACAAAAAGCTGTGAATCAGGAAAAGAAGAAATTGGAACAAGATGAACAACTCGATAAAGGTGCACAGAATTGGAAAAGTTTCATGACAAAGAAGAAATCTAAAAAGAGTGGTGTAGTGATTGGGAAATCTCAGTTTAGTACGTCGGATACAGTGGGATCGAAAGTCGGTGTGGTGAACTCTGGGAAGCCAATGACAAAGAAAACTAAAGAGAAGAATCCACTACATAGATATAATCCATATTGAATACATGAGATCTCTACTACAATTGAAAACAAAAATGAGATAAATAGTACAATATTTGTATTGGATAATAATCGTAAGCCATATTGAGCACATGGTCTTATACAAAGCAGTTTAACATAAAAAGACACAAAGGGAAAGAACTAAAAGACTTGTAGTGAAAACTTTTTTTCTAAGCACTAATCTTCTTACCATTCATCAAATGATTCAAAAGTTCAGAGGCAGTACCACCTACTTGACTTGATGGAGGTTTGTTCTCATTGTTGCTGGCTTGGAATAAACCTGGTGGAGGTGGTGTAGCGGCATAAGTACGATCATTCTTCAATTGGTTCAATAAAGCTTGTTGTCTCAATTGTTCTTGTAATAATTGAGCTTGAGATAAACCTTCTTCTTGACCTTGTTGAAGTTGATGTTGCTGTTGTTGTTGCAATAATGCGGCAGCAGTGGCTTGTGGTGAAAACATTTGCTGTTGAGCTTGGTTTTGTTGCAAAATCTGTTGAGCTTGTGAAGTTGGTCTTTGTTGTTGTTGTTGTTGTTGCTGTTGTTGCTGCTGAGCATAGACTTGTGAAATATCGTTCAATTGTTGTGGTTGTTGAGATGGTGTCATTTGTTGTGGAGGGATTTGGGCTTGTTGAATAGCAGCCTTTTGTTGTTGTAAAGCGAGTTGTTGTAATTCTGGTGAAATTGTTCTTTGAATTGGTTTGGAAATCAAGGACTCAACAAGTTTGACATTGAACGATTTGGCATTATTATCCACTTTAATATTGGCAAATGCAAATAATGGTGGGAATGAATTTAAAGTATCTTCATCTATATCAGATTGAATCTGGAAGTCAAACTTAGGGAATGTGTTCAAGAAATTAATAGTTTCATCAATAAATGAGATTGCTGCTTGTTCGCAGTTGAACTCGTCATTAGCATTATTATTGTTGTTATTATTATTCTTCTGTTTCTTAGTTTGTTGTTGTTGTTGATGCTGTTGTTGTTGTAATGTGGTAGATTCTGCTAAAGTTGGGAAGGCAGAAGAATTTGCCAAAGTACTCGATGCAATAACTGGAGATGGAGCAGCAGATGTTTTTGTAACATTACTGGCCCAGGAGGCAGTAGCTGGTAATGGTGCACTGCCCACGATTGGTTGAGCTTGTGCATAGGCGCTTGCCTGTTGTGCATGATGTTGAGCATGTTGTAATTGATGTTGATGTTGAGTTAATGTAGGATCATCTGGAAGATCTTTATGATGTGCCGTTGGAGATGAAACGCCGTTATGACTGAAATATGGTGAATTATTAGAATATCTCTGGTTACCAAATTGTGACTTGTTATAACCATTCTGTTGGAAATCACCATTCATATTCAAACCTTGTCTTGTGGACAGATCTTGTCTTGTGTAAGAATCAGCTTCTTCACCTGGTTCATGTAAGAACATACAATTTGGATTTGGACATGGTTGACCTCTTAGATATGAAGAACAATATTTGGTAGTACCATATGCGGCTTTCAAAGGTCTTCCATCAATATAGGTACCATCAATGGCATTGATACATTTTGTGGCTTCATCCTTCTTGGAAAATGTAACGTAGACACCAAAACCCAAGTTTTGATGATGCATAGATGGAACACCTGCTGGAGGATTTCTTTTGTTTATAACAATCTTTAAAATTCGACCATATTGACCGAAATATTTATCAGATCTAAGAACAGCATGTAGTTCCTCTGGTGCAACAGGTGGATTCAGTCCAACAACGTACACAAGGTTTTTCTGTATAACTCTCATGCCGGCCAAGTGCTTTCTATTGGCTTGCTCACTTTCCTTCTTCTCCTTCTCCTTCAACTTTCTTTCACGATCTCTTCTGGTCTGCTTACTATGTTCAAACTTCCATTCTTCTTGTGACACGACTTTGTATTCCACTGATTCATCATCATATGTTCTACGACACGCAGGACATTTCCCATTCAATTCTGGATTTTGACGAATATTGTTGTAACAAAACTGACAGATTTGGTATCCACAAGGACATGGTTTAAAGTTCTTGTCGGATATATCCATTTCCTCCACACATAATGGGCTGTTTCACATGTAAATGTTAGTATTCTGATAATATTCCATTGTATAGCTCGATTTTTCTCATGTAATTTCAAAACCCATGTATGATTATTAAAACACGTCGAAATTGAGCACAAGACAGCCAAACCACATACCAGAAGTCTTCCTCATCATCGGAGATGAAAGTATCGTTGTTGTTGATCATCGTTTCTCGTGTTTGAATGCTTAATAAATATGACAATTTGGTTGTTTATCACTGTTTTCCTGTTAAGAAACACAAAATTTGTCTATCTTTTGATTTCTTTAATTACTAAAAAGATCATCAGAAAAGTGGGCGGCAATTCTTGAACCGTAGAAAAAAAAAAAAAAACACTGGAACATTCGCGAACGGATTCTTTTTTTTCTTTTATGGATTACGTAAGCAAAAAAAATTCGCAAAAAAATTGGGCCGAGCTGGGAATTGAACCCAGGGCCACTCGCATGCTTGTGATGTTCAAATCGGGTGTTCCCGATCTTCGCCCAAAGCGAGTATCATACCACTAGACCACACGGCCGAATTGTTGAAAGTTGAAAGCGGTAGAGCTAAGCGTATCTCTCTATTTACGTAAGCAAAATGGTTTGGGCAGCATATGAATTTAATAATACTAGCATTAACAGAGCCATTGAAACACTTTCCAGTATAATAGTCTGTCTATTGTACTCTAAAATCATAGGAATATTATCTATCTTGTTGTTTTGCTGTTAGGGGAACTTTTTTTCTGGCATCTAATAGAACCTTTTGCATTATGAACTGCCCATGAAAAAAGCGACGTCAACAAAATCTCTAAATATAAAAAAAATTCAATACTGAAAATTAGCAACCACCCCATTTTGTGCATGAATAGTTTGAATAAGCAGAGGTTTAGACTCTAGCTGCTTTATTTTGAGCAAAATCTCAGAATCGTGCTCGGTTTTCGGAACCAATATGTTTCCGCTTAAATCCGGCCACATAGTACAAACTAGAGCATAAAAGGTGTACCACATTTACCATTTACCACTGGATCCTGCAGGATCCATTGCCTTAGTACAATACAACAGAAGACTTGTCAACTACACAATCACTCTGGAATTCAAATACATAACTTAACTTTAAACAAAACTATACTAATAATACATTATATTATACAAAACCAACACTGCTCTAAATCTCCATCTCCGCATCCACCTCGTCAACATTAACAAAATAGATATCCTCGCCATCATTAATGTATTGCCAAACACCCAGTACATTATAATCATCCAAACATTCTTTCAACTGAGCCTCTGTGAAACCTCTAGAGATCACAGCATCTTTAATACTCTGTACGGATAATGTCTTTTTGAAAAACTCACCTCTTGTAGCGAGGTCTTTAATGATTTGATAGATTTTGGTGGTTGGTGTTTCAAATGTTCTTGAATTGTTTGAGTTGGTTTCAAATGAAGTACGTGCCACCTCGAGCAATCTTAGCGCTTCGTCAACATCTTCATTAGTAACGATATTTTCAAATTTCAAACGTGCTAAAGCCTGTGACATTCTTAGAATACCTAATAACGATCTTGGTGTTGCCTGACCGAAAGCGGCATCTCCATTCTTGCTATGTCTCTTTGATTCTTGTCTTAGACGAATATATGAGTTGACAACGTAATCACCCACTTCTTTAGGCACAACTGGTCTGAAAGATCTGGCTTTGGTGATGTATTGTCTTATAGTTGTTGGTGATAATGGTTCGAATTCCATCTCTGGATGCTTATTGTGCATATGGACGTATGCAACGTGTTGAGCTAATCTTTCATCATCATCACGAGTTGGATTATCCAAGATTAAGAACAAGATATCAAATCTTGACAATAGGGCAGCGGGCAAGTTGATATTCTCCAAGGCTGATAATTTTTGATTGAATCTCCCAAACAATGGATTTGCCGCAGCCAAAATCGATGTTCTTGCGTTTAAAGTGGTATTGATCCCGGCTTTGGAGATACTAATAGTTTGTTGTTCCATAACTTCATGGATCGCCGTACGATCACTTTCATCCATCTTATCGAATTCATCAATACAACAGATCCCATTATCCGCTAGCACAAGGGCACCACCCTCAAGGACCATTTCATCAGTGATTGGATCCTTCATCACCGCAGCAGTTAACCCAACACCAGAGGAACCCCTACCTGTGGTGTAAACACCTCTTGGTGTGATTTTGGCAATAGTTTTCAATAATTGGGATTTAGCCACACCAGGGTCACCCATTAGACAAACGTTGATATCACCTCTAATTTTCATACCATCACCGATTTTCTTGTCGACACCACCGACTAATAATAACAATAGTGCCTTTTTAACATCATCATGACCATAAATTTCCGGTGCGATGGATTTAGCCAATCTTTCATAAGCCCCCTCTTGAGCATTTATAGCGTCAATCTCTCTTTCGACGGCCTCACCTAATTCGGCCTGGTCATATTTTTTCTTATGTTGTCTCACGGCTTGTGCCTCAAGATAAGTCTCTGTTAATAAACCTGCACGTAATGCTCTAAACCCAGTGTATGGGGATGGTAGGAAGATCCCTGCAACATCAACAACATCACCCGGGTCCATTGATCTGACCAAGTCACCATTTAGATGGATATTTAAAGTTCTTGGGATATGACCCACTGGAACTTGTGAAGCTAATTCTTGGATTTTCACATCTTGAAATGGAGAAAATTTCGAGGCACGAGTGGACATGAACAATTTCCCTCTGGATTGATTGTTTTTACATTGTTCCGAAGTACACTCTGATAATGGTGTGAAAGTCTTTGCCGAGATTTCTTGGAAAATTTCATACCCACATTGATCACAAGTGTATGCGTTAACTGTGATTGATGGTTTAACATCCGAGACTCTGGTGACAATACCTCTAATGGTGATCAATTGACCCAAGTAGGAACCTCTAACTTCTCTCACCGCGAGTGCCTTGGTGTTTTTATGTTGTGGGTTTGTTAAAGGTCTAAAATAGATGTTGTAACGACGAGTCAAACTTGGTGGGAACATGTTTTCATCTTCTTGCTGTTGTTGTTGCTGGTCTTGGTTGTTATCACCCATTAATTGGTTTTGTTCATTTTCGGCACGACGATCAGCTTCTAATCTTTGGTTTCTTAATCTTCTTTGATGTAAGATGACATCTAGCACACCGTCTTTATAAGTGATATCTTTAGTTGGGAATGGCATGACTTCATCAATGACTTTGGCGAATAGTTCGATGTAATGGTATGTGTTCTGGATAATGTTATCCACTAGTGATTTCTTACCGAAATTCTGGGTACCAATGGTGAAATCATTAGCTATTTCAAAAGCTTGGATATCATCTAAATCGATGTATAGTGTTGATAATTCCCTATTGGCGATTTTCTGTAGCAAGTACATATATTTTGGACCGTTCCCGATAGCATCTTCCAATTCTTCATCGTCCAATTGCTTATTGTCTATTTGAGTATCATATAGTTCATCAGCTTTCGAGACACCTGTAGATTTGAAATGTGTTAGGAAATCCTTGACACCTTCCCCAATCTCTTTATAGTTGACATCGATCTTGATGGCTGGTAGGGCGGAACTGGTGGCCATTGTGTATCTTTGATTCTCCTTGGTTGTTGCTAGCGCGCTTGTTCAGCTATCTGTCAATCTACTAAAAGTACGTATGTTTAGTTTATACGTTTAATTGAAAGCTCTTTTGCAAAAAACGCCAAATATGTTGCAGAACACATTCGCGAATAATTTCGTGTAATTACATTTCCTAATGCGGTAATTGTTGTCGTAGTGGTGTTAAAAGCGCTGGAATTAGTATGGTGAGTGAGCGTTGTTGATGTTGATGGTGATTCTAATGACATTAATGTGCTTTATTATTGTACTTGCTATACTCCTGGTATTGCTTTGCGCTCATTATCCCGGTTATTCTCCCAGTGTTTGGCAATTCTAACAATTTCCTTGTTGGGCTCGGTGATTCCCATTCGAGAATCCGGATCTGGCTTCTGGGACTCTTGCGAAGCACAGCGATGCAACCGCTATTAAAATGGATCTTGAGGATCCAGACATGGACAGATTCGTATACTAGGGTATAGAATGTATTGGAGTAATATATTGTAGAGCCACATGGGCCAATGAAGTGTTTGTATGAGGAACTACAATTAATTCTCTGCTTATTGTGCTGCCTCCAGCCGCTGATCTGATCTGATCCGGCTACGAGCTGTGGGCCTGGAGCATGCACAGACTTACATATCTGATACATAGCGAAGCCTGGGAAGTGTTCCATGCTACTGACAAGATAAGGGATAAGGATGGCCACATGGACCAGAGCTGCCTAGTGAATAGCTGCTTCTAGGCTGCTCAATTGCCTCACTGCCTACCTGCCTAGTGCAACCAATGGGCCAACAGCTGAGTACTGCTTGTTAGGATTGCAAATTGCACTGTCGCTCTTGTATTATTGCGACAGCGATGCCTCGTTTGTGCCAACGCACCCCGAGCAGTGAGCAAATTCGATCCGTGTTTCACTGGAATAAACACTGTGTAGAACCACTCAATGGCCAGATAATACCATTGCCAGTACTACGCTACACTCAATTGTCCTGTCCCATCGCAGTCTCATCTGTGTCCCATTGTCCTTGTCCCGTTGTCTCTTTGTCTCTGTTTGTCTCTTTCTGGCTCACTCGGAAAAATCAGAAATCAGTTTCATCCCTTAAAATGAGCACAGCACAAACTCTATTCTGCTTTGGGCCCAATTGGGCGGTAAGCGGTTAAGACCACCTGGTGCAGTTCTAAGGAATCCAAATCACTATATAAAGGAGCAGAGATTCCCGCAAGAGTTGAGCTCAATTGCAATTGCACTTCCCTTCTAATACCACAATCTCATTGACAACCACAGTAACAATGAGCTCCCCATTCAGCGCCAAATACGGCGACTTCCACCCTTCAGAAACCACTTCTGACTTGCCTCGTCCAAAGCACATTAGACGCTTCACAGGGTTCTCTCCAGCAGAGATCAAGACAATCGACTCTGTGATCCCATTGAAGTCCAGAGAAACTTGGAAGAAGTTTGCAGTGGAGAAATTCGAAACCACTGATGACTTTGAGAAGAAGTTTGTCACCCACGTTGAAACCACTTTGGCCCGTTCCCTTTACAATTGTGATGAATTAGCCGCCTACCAAGCTACTTCAAACAGTGTCCGTGATAACTTGATCACCGACTGGAACAAGACTCAGCAAAAACAAACTACAAAGGACCAAAAAAGAGTCTACTACTTGTCTTTGGAATTCTTGATGGGTCGTGCCTTGGATAACGCCTTGATCAACACCGACAAGAGAGAATTGGTTGGTAAAGCCGTTGATGAATTGGGGTTCAACTTGGAAGATTTGATCACCACTGAACCAGATGCAGCTTTAGGTAACGGTGGTCTAGGTAGATTGGCCGCTTGTTTCATCGATTCACTTTCCACTGGTAACTATCCAGCTTGGGGTTACGGTCTACGTTACCAATACGGTATCTTTGCTCAAAAGATTATTGATGGTTACCAAGTTGAGGCTCCAGACTATTGGTTGAAATTCTCAAACCCATGGGAAATCCCAAGAAAAGAGATCAACATCCCTGTTGATTTCTATGGTCATGTCGAACATACCACTGATGCCCAGGGGAACAAGAAGGCCAATTGGATCGGTGGTGAACGTGTCTTGGCCATTGGTTACGATTTCCCAGTCCCAGGTTACAAGACAAACAACGTTAACAACTTGAGATTGTGGAGTGCTGAACCAACCACAGAATTTGATTTCTCCAAGTTTAACGCTGGTGATTATCAAAACTCCGTTGCTGGTCAACAAAGAGCTGAGAGTATCACCGCTGTGTTGTATCCAAATGATAATTTCGATTCTGGTAAAGAATTGAGATTGAAACAACAATACTTCTGGGTCTCTGCCTCTTTACATGATATTCTTAGAAGATTCAAGAAATCTAAGAGACCATGGGCCGAATTACCAGACCAAGTCGCCATCCAATTGAACGACACCCATCCAACTTTGGCCGTTGTCGAATTACAAAGAGTCCTTGTTGATTTGGAAGGTTTGCCATGGGATGAAGCCTGGAAGATTGTCACTGCCACTTTTGGTTACACTAACCATACTGTCATGACCGAAGCTTTGGAAAAATGGCCAGTTGATTTGATTCAACGCTTGTTACCAAGACATTTGGAAATTATCTACGACATTAACTTGTACTTTTTACAATTTGTCGAAAAGAAATTCCCTAAAGATCGTGAATTATTATCTCGTGTCTCCATCATTGAAGAATCCTCTCCAAGACAAGTTAGAATGGCTTACTTGGCCATCATTGGTTCTCACAATGTTAACGGTGTTGCTGAATTACACTCTGAATTGATTAGAACTACTATCTTCAAGGATTTCGTCAAGATTTACGGTTCAAGTAAATTCACTAACGTTACCAACGGTATCACTCCAAGAAGATGGTTAAGACAAGCTAACCCAGAGTTGGCCGCTTTGATCTCTGAATCCCTAGGTGGTGACCACTACTTGAGTAACTTGAATGAATTGAAACAATTGGAAAAATTCGCCGAGGACCCAGAATTCCAAACTAAATGGTCCAACATCAAATTGAACAACAAGAAACGTTTAGCAACATTGATCAAGACTTTGACCGGTATTGAAATCTCTAATCCAAACGTCCTTTTCGATATTCAAGTCAAGAGAATCCATGAATACAAACGTCAACAATTGAACATTTTGGGTGTCATTGCTCGTTACATTCGTATCAAGAAGGCCACTAAAGAAGAACGTGCCAAGATCTTACCAAAAGTTGTTATCTTTGGTGGTAAATCTGCTCCAGGTTACTATGCTGCCAAATTAATCATTAAATTGATTAACTCTGTTGGTGATGTCATTAACAATGATGAAGAAGTTGGTGACTTGTTGAAAGTTGTCTTTATCCCAGATTACAACGTCTCCAAGGCTGAACAAATTATTCCAGCTTCTGATCTTTCAGAACATATTTCCACTGCTGGTACTGAAGCCTCTGGTACTTCCAACATGAAGTTTGTCTTGAACGGTGGGTTGATCATTGGTACCGTTGATGGTGCTAACGTTGAAATCACTAGAGAAATCGGTGAAGACAACATCTTCTTGTTCGGTCACTTGGCTGAAAACGTTGAAGACATTAGACACGACCATAGATTCAAAGGCTACGAATTACCAGCCACTTTGGTCGAAGTGTTTGAATGGATCGACGCTGGTAAATTCGGTGATGGGTCCGAGTACAAGTCTTTGACCGATGCCATTAGATACCACGGTGATCATTATTTGGTTGGTGATGATTTCGAATCCTATTTGCAAGCGCAAGAATTGGTTGACCAAGCCTACTTGGACCAAAAGGAATGGATCAAGAAGAGTATTCTCAGTGTTGCCAATGCTGGGTTCTTCAGTTCTGATAGAGCTATTGATGAATATGCCGAATCTATCTGGAACATTGAACCAATCACTGACAACTAGGCTCCCCACTGTCCTCTTTTATAATCTGTATACACCTTTTTTTTTTATTGTTCTTCTTTTGTTATCATAATCTTGTTTGATTTATACAATTATACACCAATGTCTTTTTGTCCCTTTGAAATGATTTGTTTGTCTGTAAATTGTTTAATGTTGATCCTTACCTGCCAAATTTTGACGGGTGTCTCTCCAGATTATGTAAGCCCAGAATTTCTTCTGTTTGTCAGAAATTCATAGGTAGCCTCACAATCTATAAAGGTGGCTTTTATGTGAAACGTATCTAAATTCAACAATAGTTAGTTTAAACCGGTTGAAGTTATAAGACCAGGTAAAAGACATCTCAAGCTTAGTATCCACACTCCCTTACTGACGAGTCCTTCCTTTGATATTCCATATTCGCACACATTCAGTTATACAAGACCAAAAAATATAGACGTGATCCCTCGGGAATTAACAAGCATACAATTACCCATAAAACAACGCTAGAGAGATCTCAACACAACCATGTTGACACGATGCATAGTCTGCCTAGCAGCGCTCATATCCCCACTAGTGGCATCCCCTGTGGATATCCCTTCAAAACAGTACCAAGTCACGAGTTTACCAGGGTTAGATGCCATCGATGAAGCGGAAAGACCAATAATGCATGCTGGACATATTGAACTAGATTCATCCATCCAGGAAAGTTATTTTTTTTGGAAATTTGAAAAACCAAATACCAGTAATATGAATCGTACAATCTTCTGGCTGAACGGTGGTCCCGGATGTTCCAGTATGGATGGTGCCCTGATGGAAGTTGGTCCATTACGTGTTAGACCTGATGGACAGTTGAAATTTAACAAAGGTGCCTGGAGTGAAGTGGCCGACTTGGTGTTTGTTGATCAACCGGGTGGTACAGGTTTCAGTACGACAAAGGATTATGATAAGGATTTGAACAGAGTTGGTGATGATTTTGTTATTTTCTTAAAAGAGTATTTCAAAGTGTTCCCAGAAGATTTGCAGAATGAGTTGTATATCGCTGGTGAAAGTTATGCAGGACAATATATCCCTTTCATTGCTGATAAGATATTGAAATCTGATGAGGGGTTCAAAGAGATGTTGAAAGGATTGTTGATTGGGAATGGGTGGATTGCTCCAAATACGCAAAGTTTAAGTTATGTTCCATTCCTTCTACAAAAAGGTGTCATTCATCCAGATGATTCCTTCATGCCTCAGTTGCTTAAAGCGCAAGAACGTTGCCAAAATATGATTAATGATCCTAGCAATAATGGGGAATTTGAAATCAAAGATTGTGAAGCATTATTGGTTTGGATCTTGCAATTTACAAGAGATCATAAAGCTCCGGAAAATCAACGCTGTATAAACATGTATGATATTGGTCTAAGAGATAGTTATCCAAGTTGTGGTATGAACTGGCCACCTGATTTAACACAAGTGCAACCATATCTACAACAGGATGAAGTTGTCGAGAGTTTGAATTTAAACATTTCCAAGATTACTAAATGGAGAGAATGTGATGGTGAAGTTTCCAAATATTTGACCAACGTTGGGATTCAACCTTCATATAATTTATTACCTTCATTATTGGAGAAAGTGGAGATCATGCTGTTCAATGGTGGTAATGATTTGATTTGTAATAATTATGGTGTGGAACAATTGATTAAAAACTTGAAGTGGGGTGGGTCCAGTGGGTTTGCCGATAGTGACGAACAGTTTAATTGGGTCTACGATGATTCCATAACAGGGACTGTTAGATCCGGAAGAAACTTGACATATGTTGATATCTATAACTCTTCTCATATGGTTCCATTTGATTTACCTGAACAGTCAAGAGGTATCTTTGACCTGTTTGTGAAGAATTTCCAAGTATTGGATAAAGATGGTGAAGCATACGTTGTTACACCTATTCATGATACAAATGTTCCATCACAGGGAAACAATGATGAAAATAAAGATGCATCCAAGGGTAAATCGCCATTCTTCTTTTTACTTTATTTGGTATTTTTCATCGTTATTGGAGGACTCGTTGTTTACTACAAAAAGAGAAACCAACCAAAGCAAACTTCAATCTTGAAAGAAGTTGGTAGTAATGGTAATCATGGGAACAAAGGTCACAAGAAGACCGTTTCATGGGCAGATGCCAATATGGACAACCAAGACTCCACAAAGCCTGTTCCACCAAGCTACCAAGGAGCACAGAATGGGAGATCAAATAAGTTGAATAACTTCATCAAGAGTTTTGGTAAGAATGAATCTCATGGACGTTACCAAAAAGTTGATAATGACTATTTTGAAGATATTGAGTTACAATCGAATTTGGACAAAATAGAGGACTCACATGACTTTGATTTTGATATTGACGATGAGTTAGACGTTGCCAATAGCTCAAAGCCTAAACAGAAGAATTGAATAGATGTCATAAATGATATAGTACACTAGTAACTGGAGGTTTGTAGAAAATCTCAATATATAGGGCGCTTATGCCCGAGATAATTTATGTGACACAAAAGCAGATATCCGAGATAAACTTTAAGAAAACACTAGAGACTTCGACGACCTTACTCATGATGACATGACTGTTAAAAGAGAAGACCTAATACGATCTCATCGAAAAGAATCAACAATAACTGCTAATTCAATTTGCTTTATCACTCACGACGGTCATACTTATACACATCGAATTATCACAAAATGACAGACTATAACACAAGAAGATCAACACTCAAGCTTTGCACAAGCTCTCCAATCATTGGTGCTTTTGAGAAACAACTCTCGATGATGAAGACACCTGATGTCATGAATGGCCCAAGATACTATCACTATGGAAACTCTCCAACGAGTTCACTCGACTCAGAATCAACTTTAGTCAATGATAACACAGTCATATTGGAGAGGAAATTGAATTCAATGATCAAAGCATCGAGGGCTAAGAGACCACTTTATAGAATTGGTCCTTCTGTATCATCACATCAGACGAATGGGACCTCTCACACTAATAACAAGAAGAAAGAGGTTACTGACACAAATAATGATCCATCAGATTACAAGGGCATCTTTGCATTCAAGCTACCAATTAAAGAATTTCTTGAGGCCAAAGTCGAATTCGAGGCTGCAATCACAGACGCTATTCTTCTATTGAAAAGGATAACTAGAAGAGATGTTGAGTCCTTTTTGGATGGAATATGTGAGTTGGTCATTGGTACTTTTGTCATCTTTGGTGTTGAAATTTTGGAGAAAAGTAAAGAATCATTCTTGATATTGACACAATTTGTCTTGATAAGCTTCATTAGAATAGGCTTTAGACATACTGATTACGATACCTTATTGATACAAAGTCCAATTCTATCTATTTTTGAGAACTCCAACTTACCTTTGAATGTTAAGAAGGCAACAACACATTTGACCACTATGTTCCAAGTCCAACTATTATTATCCCTTTTACGTGTCACTGCTGCTTTCAAGTCCAAATTCCTGGTGAAGGATTCAAGTATTGATTACTTGTCAACAACAGAGTTGGGACTCATGATGGTGCTTTTATGTCTCAACTTAATTATCAATACACTACCTGCTGCACGTCTGTATAATGAATAATGACTCTTCCCACAATAATATGACCTATATGAGTACAGTCACTGGCACAACATGTAGATTTAGGCGAGGCCATATGCCATATGCAATTAGCTAGGTAAAACTACTACCTCCCCATTCTCTGTGTTAATTTCCATATTATTTCTCTTGTGTCGGGTTTGATTTTACGTCGATACTAACATCCTTTTAACACGTACTGTAGAAGCTCAAAGACATCGAATTTCGCAAAAAAAGACCACAATTCCAAACTTCTTCTTCCAGATCCTCTATATACCAAAACATTAGAGGAAACAAGACTGTTTACTAGCAAAAAATTAGGCAAAAAGATAATGAAGGATGCGAGGTTCGAACTCGCGCGGACAACGTCCAGTAGATCTTAAGTCTACCGCCTTAGACCACTCGGCCAACCCTCCTGATATTTTAAGTTTAAAAATATGCTGTTTTTCAAGTCAGATTTTATTGGCACGGGCAACATTACCCGGACTTAGACCAAGCTAGTCCATCTCTTTTTTTGGACTAGGCTCTGCACATGAGGTCTGCAATATAAATATTTCAAGCTTCCAGCAGCTCCAGCTAGACTAGAGAACTACTTGAAGACGTGAATAGGAATGAATATTTATGCAATTTTGCTATACCTTTGTTATACAATATTTACATATATTTGCGTATGCAGCTCTAGGCTGGGATCCCATCTAGGAAACTGTACCAATTGACTCTGCCACCAGTGCATCTTAAGATGTCAGAGACTGTATTAGCCTTGTTCTTAACTTCTTCAACCTCTTCACCATCAACATGTGAATTGATGGAAATAGTCTTTTGATAGTGCAATTTACCACTTTCTTTGAGATGTTGAATGTACCAACCCACTCTTTCAGCTCCTAGTCTCCCACCATCCAGGTTTGCAGAAGATGGACCTGTTTTCAACATGGCAAATCTACCAAGGCAGAATAATGGGATTTCTTTGTTCCATTGTAAATCATCCGTGAGGCAAGGGACACCTTTGATCATTTTGATTGGGTGTTGTTCGGAAATGCTCTTCATCATTGGAACGGCATCCATATCTGCCTTAACACCGGTAGCGTAGACGATGTAGTCGATATTGGTCAACAATTTTTCAGTATTGTTTTGCTTATCCATCAATGACACACTGGACCACAAGTTTTCATCGTCATCCCAAACTTTATCTTGGATCTCACAATGTTTGTGAAGTTCGACCCTTCCCTTGGCGATTAAATCCATCAATACTTTATGATACTGTGGATTGACTGAACCACCACCACGGGCTTCCTCAATCATATCAAATCTTTCTTCATCAGTGTCTTTCATCCAGAATGTCGACTTCATGAAATTTTGATACTTGGAAACCCATTCCAAATGGAAATCAAAATGCTTAATCTTGATCTCACCCCTTGTGACGAAATGAATCTTGGAGATACCTCTCTTCAAGTAGAGCTCTGTCAATTGAGCAGATGTTAACCCACCACCAATGATGACAACCTCGGTTTGTTTCCCCATTTGAATCTTGGATTGGATAGTTTCGTTTGGAACATCAAATTGTTTCTTGAACAGATGGGTAGTATGACAACTTCCAACGCCTAATTTGTTATCAACTTCTGGAAGAATAGGATAGTTGACCTGCCCTGCAGGTCCTAATGCTAAGATGGCGACTTTACAACCAAAGATATCACCATTTGCCGTTTCAATTTGGAAACCGTTACCAGTTTCGATCTCACCATTGTTCAAGATCTTGTTGACTTCTCCGTATTTGATATCACTGACTTCAGCTTTGCGAACAATACCTTCCAAGCCGTATCTTTCAACGATGCTGTGACAGAAATCATGGAATAGTTTTGTTCCAGGTCTGTAGTAATCTTTTCTGTTTCTTTGATCGACTTCGACTAGACCTGAATTTTTGAACTTGGTACCATGAGATGTCATACTGTTCTTTCTCTTACTTCTAATTTTCTTTTGTTGATGCTTTGTGATTTCTTGACCAACAACACCCTGGATTTCCATCAACTCCTTTTCACGTCCATTTGAATATGAATAAGCCAAAAGACCATCAATATCGTGAGGATCTGGATGGAAAAACATTGGTGATCTCAAATGTGGGATCTTGACAGTGTCAAACTGATTATCCCATTGACCCATAAAGTTATCACTAACTTTATCTAGCACCAATATATCATCTGGTGTGAATTTTTGATCAGAGGCCACGATTGAACGTTTTCTTTTACCCACAACGTTTGTTGAGCCACCTCTTTGACGAAGCCAGTGGAATCTTTGATGTTCACCATCAGAGAAGATGGCGCCTGGTGTTTCTTCACATAATCTTGCACTAACTGCTAACCCACAAGGACCACCACCAATCACTATCACTTCAAAAAAATTATCCTCTGGTATGTCGAAAGTTTCAGCCATCTTGAATGTATATCACTGTACCAGAGCATGAATAATATATATTTGGCCTTAGCCATTTTAAGTGGATTTGGGTTTATATATAAGAAGGGGTCCACCGTCCCACAGTACTGCAAAAGTAACCTCAGTGGTTAAAACGACTTTAATAGTTATGCTACACGTAACACCCGAAAACCCACAAGACTTGACAGCTGAGGTCTAAACTCGGATTACCAAAGCAGTATTCTGAGTATTTTACAACTTTACTGAGCATTTTTAGTGATAATCAGGCGTTTCAAAAGAGAAGATCATTGTAAGGTACTGGCTCTCGTAGTTGAGGTCTACACACTAGTATTTACACGGGATTTTGTGGCAGAGTGCCAGAATGCAAGACCCGATTGATACAGGATTTATGAGTTATATCAGCGTCTCTTGATGGAGCTTTATGTTGTTATCAGTCAGTACATTACTAGAGCTACCTGGATGCTGATTATGGCTTCAGTGGTGTATCTCTTCGTGGTACCGGTGTCCACTCGTCACAAAGCTGGAGAATATTCTTTCGGGTTTAGCGGGATCAACAGAACCCATAATCCAGAGGTACCTTTTGGAAAGATCTCATAAAGAAGTAGAGAGAAATAGAAAGCCAGTGTGCACTGTTTGAAATTGAGAATCAAGGAAATTTTTGTCAATAGTGTGAGTGGTCTCTGTTGGGAAGCTGTCACTAATCTCCTGTCCTTTCACACTGCAGCATTTCGTAGCATCTATGAGGAACATGCGTAATTTTACCAAGAGCACTAGTGCTCTCTTTCTTTCGATATACGTAGCCACAATTTATATTATATACACTTAGAGCGTGCTCCTCTGTGATATTGCCTGTGATTATGAGTGCTTATTTCGAACTCGAGAATTATAGACGAGAGGGTTTGGGTTATCGAATTGAGAAAATTGATTGAGAGCTTTCCACATGCAAACATCTCAATACCCTCAGCACCTATTCCAAGCATAAAAGGAGCGCAATGTCTCCCTGATGCTGAGATTACTGAGACTGTATCAGTTCGAATATATCATACAAACAACAATAGTACAACTATACTATACAAGTATACTATACTACAACAACAACAAACAACTATAACAACAAACAACTATAACAACAAACAACTATAACAACAAACAACTATCGAACAGCATGAAGTTATTTACAGCACAAATCACCCTTGTTTGGGTCTCTCTTTTGCAACTCGCTAGGTTTAGCAATGCATTATGTCTCCCGGATAATGCTGCATTACAAGCTGTTGATAGCCCATTCCCAGAGTCTGAAGAGTTAAATGATGGTATTCAAGCACTTGATGTTCCATTCAACGAAACTGAGGACTTTGTTGACTATGTCAGGGATATTTACCCTGGATATGATAACCTTGAAGACGGAATTCAAGCTCAAGGAGGACTCGTTGAATGGTGGGTATATGAACATGCTGGTGAACTTTATCTATACAATCAAATGAGAAGAGACCTCAAGATGGTCGAAGGTGGGGCGCAATACCTTTTGTGCAGAAAGGGTAAAAGGTATGTCGCAGCTTGTCTTATTGAAAGTGTTGCAGAAGTAGCATACACAGTGTATTTGACTAAGAGAATTATTGATGAAGGTTACAACCCTATGGATCAAGATAAAATGTGGAGAAATCATCCAGAGGTTAGAAGAATCAAGTATGAACCAAGAAAGCAACTTGTTACAGACGCTGTTTCCAACGCATTCAATCTTCAGTTGCAAAATCTTTGTAAACTTGCTGGTCCAAGATGTTCAAAGCACATGGAGGGGAAAAGACACGAGCTTTCATTGATTCAGGATAGAAACGGTGTTCATGTCATTAGTCATTTTGATCCTAAAGTCGACGTGCATGAATTTGCTCAAGAGTTGGTTGATAAGGCTAATGCGGGTATTGACATTTCCCAGGAGAAGAGAGAAGGTAATTTCGAAATTGAATGGATTAGTTTCAACATTGATCATGAAGTTTTAGAAAAATTGCCAAGTTCTGATGTCAATGCCGAATCTTTCAAACAGCCAACCAAGACCCAATTGCAAAGACAGATCAGAAGTCTTGTTGACTTCTTCACCAGAGGTGATGCTGAAGATTTCTGTGCTGCTATTGGTAATGGGGTTAAAGGTGACAACCGTTTTGGTATCGTTGGTCAATTCTCTTTCAACTCTTATGGTAAAGTGGACAAGAGCTGTTACAATGACCAGTCGGAATTACTTTCTCAACTCTAAGGTGATACAGTGCTACTCTGAATCCTTTTATCAAAGAACATACGTTTGTTCTTTTATTTTTTTTTATATTCTTTTATACTAATATGATGTTGATCTATTACTTCAAGGTGTAACAATGTTTTGCAAGGTTGGTACTCCACTTATAGATGTCTACAATGATCGCATCGTTTTTGAAAACACCTCACACCTCACACCTCACACTCCAGACATGTGGGTCTTTAAAAATATGACACATGAAAATATAGACTCTGACGTAGACAACAACACTGTATCATATAATACAACTACAGTGGAACAGAAACCAATAAATATAAATATCGAGACATACCTAAATAACTGAGAGATGTAGCAGTGAACAGCTCAATGTTGACTCTCCAAGACGTAGCTATTACCAATCTTATTTGGATACTCTTCTGGAGTCAAGTATTCATATTCGACACCGAGACCTTGAGCAACTTTAGCACCCAAATCCTTATCAATCAACCCCCAGTATTGTGGGACCTGCTTCTTGACGGTTGGATTACTAATATTGCTAGCAACGGAAAGAATATTCTTGACAAATTTAGCACGGTCTTTGTCATTGAACACTTTAGAGTATAGAGTTCTTGGTTGTTCCAGATCCAATTCTGATAAGCCTTGTAGTTGATAGTAGTATTGCTTACCCCAGATGATTTTTTCATGTTGTTGCTTTTCAGCCATCTTAGTTTGTTTAGCCAATGCGTCCATCTCGGTGTCTTTAGAGATCACACCATAAAACCCTTCTGTAACTTCACCTTTGATATTCATTGACTTTAAACGATCACCTATAGCCAAGTAGTTTGGCTTGGAACCTTGACTAACAATTGCCGAGGGACCTGCTCTTTGGAAATTGGAAGCCAAGTAAGGACAACCAGAGTTCTTCTCAAATGGTCTACCACGGTTGATTGGCAACTGTTCATAATTGGCACCCAATCTATGACGTTCAGTGTCAGGGTACGAGAAAATTCTGGATTGCAACACTGGATCGTTTGTTGGCTCGATACCTGGAATAAAAGTTCTGGCAGGTGCAAAAGCGATTTGTTCAATCTCTTCAAAGAAATTATTGACATTTTTGTTCAAAACGATCTTACCAAATTTTCTTAATGGGAACTCCTTGTGTGGCCAAATCTTTGTCAAATCATTGATCGAGAAACGGAAATCCTCAGCTTGTTGAGGTGTCATTGTTTGAACATAACATGTATATGATGGGAAATCACCATTATTAATCTGTTCAACCAAAAGTCTTTGATGCTCATCAGGTGATGAGCCATTCAATTCACTAGCTTCTTCCATAGTGTTACATTCGAACCCACGGTCAGCTTTAACGTGGATTTGAACATATGTGATCTCATCCTTATCATTGACAAATTTGAAAGTATGACCAGAATAACAATTCATAGCACCCCAGTCCTTAGGAGTTCCACGTTCTCCGTACAAGTATGTAACTTGGTGAAGAGATTCCGGGTTTTGGATCCAGTAGTCCCAAGCCATAACTGAATCGGTATTTTGATCCAAATTGGTATCAGGCATTCTCTTTTGTGAATGAATGAAATGTTGAAATTTATTTGGTTCTCTAATGAAGAACACTGGTGTATTGTTGAACACCCAATCATGAGCACCCCATTCGGTATGGAACTTGATAGAGAACCCTCTTGGATCTCTCTGGGTATCTGGAGCACCTTGTTCACCACGAACTTGACTAAAACGAACAGTCAATGGGGTCTTGTAACCAACATTTTGATATGGCAGGGCATATGTCAAGTCGGATAACGAGTCTGTCAATTCGAAATAACCATGAGCACCACCACCTTTAGCATGGACCACACGTTCTGGGATACGTTCTCTGTCGAAATGTGCCAATGATTCCAAAAGATGATGATCTTGCATCAATAGAGGTCCATCTGGACCTGCTAGTTGAGCACCATATGGATGGTTTGGATAAAACCATCCACTTGCAGTGGTGTACACGGTTGGAGTATCTGTAGTTGGTCTTGTTGAAAAATCTGGAGCAGGCATATTGAGCTTCTGAATCTGTGATACAACTTCAATCTGTCACATTTTGGTGAGAACTGATTTAGTTGGAAAAGCACATTTTTTATAGTAATCCAAAACTTGAAGCAATCATGGAGTAGGTATATTGCTTGATTATGACCAACAGAAAGCTTCTGATTCGTTGGGATATTATTGTTGTTTGGCCGTCAACCTAATATTAATTATTGTTGCGTTGCATTAAGATTGACCGTTAGTTCCAACACTTGCTTTGTTAATTCAAGCGTGGTACATTGTTCGTGGCACAACAACAATAGTCTCATGAACTTTAAAGGGGCACAAAGCCAGAGTGGCCAGCAGTTGCTTCAATATTGAGCGATCCTAATTCTAGATCAACTAATCGGGGATTTGAAGGACTAGTATACTGTTATAGCCATATATATATTATATATTAATTAGCCGCTCAGAAATCCAGAGCCATATACGATTACGTAACCCATCTCCTCGAATACCGTTTAACGGCTACCGCATCCAATTACCGTATTCGAACGCCATAACGTATAAACAGGTCTATATAACAACACTATCGAAGCCTTGATGCTAAACGAGACGTCGACTTTACCGAAGGAGCTTCCTGTATATAAAGAAGCTGAAGTCTTAGGCTTTTGTAGCTCGGATTTGATAGTTCTTCTTCAAGCAATTGTTCACCTCTAGCTAATTTTTTCCACAGAATTTTTTGATTGTGAGACATAATCTACAGCTATACGTCAGATCAGATCCCAGATATGAGACTCTTGTACATTGTGTCAATCCCACTTGCTATTTACTATTGTTTCAATTACCTTTTCCACCATTGGTTACCATCCCATTATGTTTTCGATCAAGAGGTCTTGAACAGATTGTCCAACGAGGCATTGGCTAAGAATCCAGAAGGTAACACTACATTGATCTTACAAGACTTGGCTGTCGGTTTACAAAAAGAGTATGGGGATATCATTAACCCATTGAACGATCAAGACTGGGTTTTCAATGTTGCTGGAGGTGCTATGGGTACTATGTTCATCTTACACGCTTCAATCACCGAGTACTTGATTTTCTTCGGTACAGCTATTGGAAGTGGTGGTCATTCAGGTGTTCATTTTGCTGATGATTATTTCACCATCTTGACTGGTTATCAAACAGCGGCTTTACCAGGTGCATTACAACCAGAGGTTTACCTTCCTGGTGAAACTCACCATTTGCCAAAGGGGTACGTTAAGCATTATTCCATGCCTAGTGGTGCATTTGCCTTGGAATTGGCTCAAGGATGGATCCCTGCTATGTTGCCATTTGGATTTATGGATACAGCTTCATCGACATTGGATCTCTATACGTTCGCAGTGACTGTCTACCTGACTGCAAAGGATATGGGTAAAAACTTGCTTCGTGGGAAGCTTTAGAGTGTATCTTTATGAGTGATACGTGTGAGAAGGCCTAGATATTTCGAGCTAAGACTCAGCGATGTCCATCATAACATGTTAATCTAATTGAATATTCTCCATACTTCTGAACATCTCTCATGTAGCTTTCAACGGCACAGTACCAATTCGCGATAATCCTAGTCACGCGACCACGCATGTGACTTCCCTTCCCCAAAAAGGACTTGTTAGTGTCCCTGGCCATTACAACCTTACCTGCATTCTGTAACCATAGTACATACAGCTTCAGAAAAGCTTCTCTACGAGTTGTCAAAGTCTACTCTTCGGTTTAACGTGGCCGGGGGCCCGGGAGAATGAAAAGATTGGCAGAATGGAAGCTTCTAATTTCATGACATAAATGCTCAATTCATTACGTACCCGTCTCTGTTGTATTCTTCGCTCAGCAGGTAAAAATCAAAGATCTAGCAGTGAAACCACCAGGGTGCCTGTCTAAACGTTTTTTTGTTTTTTTTTTTTTTTTTAGTACGAGAATCCGGCCGCGGCCCGCGAAGAGGCGGTCAAAATTATCTGCCATAACCATCACGGTTGAAAAAAAGAGGTACCTATTATACGGTGTACTACGTAGTACCCTTGATAGACAGTTCAATCGCATGATGTCGCAATTGTTTTTACATTGGAAAAAAAATGCTATAACCTCTATTGTTTTACAGGCTGATTGTCAACTCCAATCAACTCCGAAAGAGATAAGGGTTTAGATCGACTACGAGACGTTCTTGGTATTCTTGGTAATTCTTGGACTCTACTTATCATAAGGCATATATCAGTTCCTGGCTGCACATCTCTGCCTTGACTAATTCTAATCCTCCAAGAAATCTAAGGAAACATTCCATAGCAATTTGCCATACGTATTCACAAGTTGTACAACAGATCACACAACGCGTAAATTAACGGGCATCCATAATCACTCAAAACTGGTGGGAAATAAGTTATAACGTACGGAAATTTGTCATTTTGGTACAAAATTTTGGCTGCATTTCCACAACGGCTGCACATAGATTCAAACTACACAACTGAGGTTACTGCATATTTGGAAACCTTATTTACCTGCTGCTGTATAAGGAATTCAAGAAAAAAAAAAAGGAAACTGTCTAAAAGACTGGTATTCATTGGGTGCTGCGCTATCTACAATTACGTTTATATAAAGGATCCATTGTTCGCAAATTAATTGTTTGACATTATCATTATTGTTTGAAAAAAACATCCATTCACTTGTCAAATATGAGTCTAGATTTGTTACGTCTGGTCATCAGAGATGATGACGACGATTCCACTACTCCTGAATGTTCCACTTCAAATGATTACGATGGTAGAGATAACTTGAGAATCTTGGCCGTTTTCATGATTTTGATCTCTTCTGCCATTGGTACTTTCTTCCCATTGTTGTCTTCAAGATACTCCTTCATCAGATTACCAAACTGGTGTTGGTTCATTGGTAAATTCTTTGGGTCCGGTGTTATCGTGGCTACTGGGTTTATCCATCTTTTACAACCAGCTAATGAAGCCTTGACCAATGAGTGTTTAACTGGTACTCTTGCCGACTACCCATGGGCTTTTGGTATCTGTTTGATGTCTTTATTCGCTCTTTTCCTTTCTGAAATTATTGCTCACCATTTCGTTGCCAGAGCTGTTGGTAACGCTGCTGAACATACCCACTCTCATTTCGGTAATCCAAACGGTACCAAAGATGACCAAGAATCCAAGGATGAAAGCTACGATGACGTTAAGAAAGCCCCAGCTGCTAACACTGCTGCTGCTTCAAACGTTCCAGGTGCTGACCACTTTGCTCATGATGCTGTTCACCAAGACCCAGAAGCTATCAACACTCCAGCTGCTAACCCAAACAATGAACAATACTTGAACCAAATTTTGGCCGTTTTCGTCTTGGAATTCGGTGTTATCTTCCACTCTGTCTTTATTGGTCTTTCATTGGCCGTCGCTGGTGATGAATTCAACACTTTGTTCATCGTCTTGGTCTTCCATCAAATGTTTGAAGGTTTAGGTCTAGGTACCAGAATTGCTGACACCCCATGGGATAAGACTAGAAGACACACTCCATGGGTCTTGGCTTTCGCTTATACCATCACAACTCCTATCGCTGTTGCCATTGGTATTGGTGTAAGACACTCTTTCAAACCAGAAGGTAGAACTGGGTTAATCGCTAACGGTGTTTTCGATTCCATCTCTTCAGGTATTTTGATCTACACCGGTATCGTTGAATTGATGGCCCATGAATTCTTATACTCTAACCAATTCAAAGGTGATGGTGGTTTGAAGAAGATGTTGTTGGCCTACTTTATCATGTGTTGGGGTGCTGGTTTGATGGCCTTGTTGGGTAAATGGGCTTAATCTCCACATATATACCTCTCAATTCTTGTCGTATATACATATTACTCATTCTTTCTTTCATTTATTTTTTCAATGTGCATGCTTAGAGGGTGAAACACCCATTGATGGACAAATATCAATTTAATAATAATATCATTATCAATTATTTCAAAAGATGTAGAAATGAAACTAGGCTATCGTACCAGTATTGTTTATGTCTGTAACAGAAAAGAGCTAACGTACATCAAGAAAATTATGGCTATAAAAAGGTCCGGCTAGCTATTCATTGGTACGGAATGAAGAAGCTTTTACTAGCGCATGATGTTTGAGTTCTGTGGTATCAACATCTCTTAATTGTATATTGTATACCAACAGTTGTTCCGCGGCCCGCGGCACTCGCCCGTCGCGCGAAAAACTTAAATAAAACAGAGACAATACTAAACAACCAAGTAGGCGCTGTACAACAATAAAGTAGCAGCGCTAACTACACAGCTAAAGAAGATCTCAAGAGAGATCGCACACTATTTTAAAAGATGGACGCAACGTCACAGTTTGCATCTGTATCGATCACCAAGAACAAGGACTTCAGTTGGGTGTTCTTTGCAGATTGGTTCCTTACATTTTTCCTAACAATTGGCATAATATTCTATTTCAATAGACTTGTTGGTATAGTACTATCCTGGTTACTACGGCTGTTGTTATGGAAGACCAAAAAGATAAAGATAGACATACAGTCTTTCAAGATCTCGTTCCTTGGTGGACGTATGTTCTTCAAGAACTTGACAATGATTGATAGAGATCAAACAGTATGTGTTACCCAAGGTTGTATAACATGGAGGTACTGGATACCCACAACGCGGCTGGTAGAGGTGAATGCATTAGATGAGGCGGGTGAAAACTGTTTGGAATCTAACAAGAATCTACCTTGTCGTATAATCATGGACCTCGATGGGCTCGAGGTTTTTGTCTATAACAGAACAGTTTCTTACGAGAACGTGATGACTTCGTTATCAAAAAGAAACACAAGTTCTGATGGGTCTAATGGAAAGGAGAACTACGACGTGTTTTCAAATACAACAAATGATACTTCTGAACCGGAATCAGTAATAGTGAGCAAGCCAAGCTCGTCAATCATGGCTAAGCTACTGCCCATCCAGATCAAAGTTAACAAAGGTGCAGTAGTTGCTGGGAACAAGACAACTCAGGCGATTCTTGTCATGTCATTTTCATCTGCTAATGGACACCTTGATCTGTTAAAGGCAAACAACCCATTAGATGATTGTCGTCAATCATTAGATGCAAGTTTTGAAAAATTCAAGATTGAACTGAAACCAAATATCTCATACGAAGAGAAAACTACAGAGAACCCAGGTATTTTTTTCAAAGAGAAACCAAGCAAGAAGAAATATGCCAATAGATGGATCTTGTATCGGAATCTGGTGAACTTGTGGAAACTCCATGGACCTAACAGGCGTAATAAAGATGACCAACCAGAGTGGAAGGGTCTAGCACAATACATTGACACAGACTCTGAATCAATTGGCCCAAAAGTAAAAAGGGAACTGGAGTATGGGAAATACACAACGCTATTGGATTCTGACTCTGCGAATATCCAATATTACTATGATATACCAGGTGTCGTTCCTACAGAAGTCCTTCCTGCAAATCCACTGGATGGAATAGATATAGGAAATTCCGGAGCAGCACCAAAGTTTGGACTCAATGTCAAACTTTACAACTCGACGATCTTTTACGGGCCTTGGGCTGATCGTCAAAGACACTCATTACACCAAATGTTATTCCCTACTGTTTGCAAAGATGCTGAACCACAGGCAAGGCTCAAGTCCGGGAGCCTAAGATTGTATACGCAATATCAGATGAATGTGGAGATCATGGATGAAGCCATCATCAGAGTGCCAATTAGGGAATTTAGTAAAAATGATGAGTTCATGGAGGAAAGTAAAAATACTCCTGATATGAAGAGACCGTTTGGGTGGATAGAATTGAAAATGGATAAAAAGTCCATAATCACCAGTACGGTTGGTCTACTTGCCTCTAAGAATGGGTTTGACAATAAACTACAAATAAACATGAAAAACTTGGAGGTGAGATCAAGCGTGAATCATGATATTATGCTGAGATGTAAAGAGCATATGATCACCGCTGAGATTGGGTACCCATTAAAATGGAATGGTCATGCTATCTGGACTTTTTTGATGGAGTCTAAACAAGTCGATACTTTCCTACTTCGTGAACACGTCACTCTAATATCTGATATGTTTACAGATTTTGCCTCTGGACCTCCAACACCTTACACATTGTTCCGTCCATTCACTTACATTATGGACTGGAAGATCTCCAGATACGCTATTTACATGAATGTTAATGATGCCAATATTGTTAACAATCCATTGGATTTCAATGATAATTGTTACTTGTCCTTCCAAGGGCAGGAGCTACATATCGATTTGAACATCCCATTAGAAGCTGTTCTCAGAAAAGTGAGTACGATCAGCTTCAATTTGAGTACACCCTTATTATCAATGGTGCTTGATACACCACCATGGCATACTTTGAACAACTTCCTTGAATACAAAGAAGTGGGGAGATCTCGCGATTTCACCGTGAAAGGTTCATACACTTATTATTCTGAGGTCGGATTAGATCTGGTGGATACTATCGTCATCGCATGTAAGGGGAAGTCTATGGTGTTAGAGTGTTATGGGTTTGTTGTCAAGTACATCTTGAGTATAAAGGAGAACTATTTTGGTGAGTTTACAAGGTTCAAGACATTGGAAGAATACATACGTCAACTCAACACCGATGATACTAGCACAATGATTTCTCAGTCGGTGGCAAGTAATGAAGAGGAAACTTCAAAAAAGATTTTCAAAAGATCTGAGAATGAAGAAGATGTTCATTTTTCTTTTGATGTGGAGGAAGGTTGCCTTGTTCTACCCTCGAATATTTATAGCGCATCTTCAAATGTCTCTTTATTCTTCAATACCCTGAACATTGATTTGAGATTCACGAACTATTACATGGACTTCCAGGCTGATATAACACCTGTCAAGGGTATCTATATTGATGACTGCGACCCGGAGTCTGTTCTAGATATGTCAGGGTACGAAACGCTGAAAGAACACAACATCTTCGTCAATGGGTTGGCTATACATGGCCATAGAATGTTTGGGCTACCACCGGATGAATTGAAATATTTTTGTAAATGGGACATATCTCCTGGAGACATTGAATTCTGTGGTAAAGCTGAAGCTTTGGAAGGGTTGATATCTTCTGTGCTTAAATTAGGGTTTGGCTACAAAAACCTCGAAAATAGTTTATTACTTGAAGAACCAGTGATCCACGACACAACCTCCGTGGCAATCGTGGTCCCAAAGATTAATATCCAGCTAGATGATCCAGAAATTGATGCTATAGTGAATGTGGTGTTGTCGAAAATAAACTTCACGTTCATTGATGTTACAAACACTCGTTATACAGAGAGAGTTTCTGCCGATATTGAAAATATCAGCATCAACATACAGGACAAAAAGACAAACATGTCTACATTTGAAGCACAGACCGCATTGAGATTTACAAATTTTACGCATGTGAAAGACTTTGCTAACCAGAGAGCGGATCATGACGAGCACACACTTAGCCATGACGGTCCTTTCCACAGAGTACCATTTTTCTTACCCGAGAGTATGAGAGACCACCGTTATGATGAACTCTATGGATCAATTGCACCAAGTTATTCGATCCCTGATGGTGCAGCGCCCATTACTGTTGATTCTGTTGACCAAATCTTTGAAGATCTAGGTCTCGACGAGGATGCATATCATGATCAAGATGACGGCTCAGGAGCTGAAGCTGACAGGGATCCACTTGACTTCTTCCAAGATTTTGAATCTGAGTTTTTACCTTCTAAAACTCCAAAGAAAAGTACGTTTTCTGGTACTAAAGCATTCTACCATACCGTTGCTGGATATGACTTCAAGCCAACTGGTCAATATAGGGATGATGACTACACACCGCAACACCAACCTGATCCCCGCTTTGAGCATGACAACCTCATATTCAACCTTGGAGATATTGATGCGACTGTGTCCCCAGGCTCCATTTTGACTATTTTATCATATGGTGAACGATTTATAACCAGAACAATGACTGCTGTTCTAGACGATTTGCATATCACAGTTTTGAAAAAGTTGAACAAGCTGAGAAACATAGAACCATCCACCAAAAATATCAGGTTGGTGACACCTAAGATTAACCTAAATTTTGGTGATTTTTCATGGGATGCTAATCTTGAGCCTCCAATGAACATAGATCATTTGAATGTCGTGATCGATAACCCCTCACTAGCTTACTCCAGCTCTAGACTTCCTGATCTTAAGAAAGAGTCGTCACTGTCGCTCAATGTCAACTCCATCGATATTGCATTGTATGACTCACATTCGGCCCCTATACCTGCAACTGAGCTAGTGATTCATGAGTTGGAATTCTGGTCAAATAAATCTTCTAAGGAAACCTCTTCATTATCTCTTCGAAAGCTTGATTTCAACGTACAGGAAAGCAAGGTCAAATGGATCAAAAATTACGCTACCGATGTTGCTCAAAAGGCTCAGTTGATTATGGATAACCTATCAGCTATACAACACAATTTTAAGCAATCAGAGATTGAATTGTTATATCAGATAACCTTGGCGAGCACCGTTTTCAAAGTCGAACATGATCCGGCTGTTCTTACAAGACCAGCCTATATTATCCGGCATTCGAGACAACATATCAGAGCGAACGATAGTTGGAAAGTTATGATCCGTTTGAGGCATATCTTCCAAAACCTTGACACGAGATGGATAAACACGCATCAGGAAATGTACCTTCGCCAGCGTTTTGAAGCACCAAGTACAGCTTTACAAGATGTGGTTTCTGTGTTCTCAAGGTGGAGAGCTTGGGAGTTTGATGATATTGAACGGTCGTACGTATTTCGATACGTTTTCTCGAAGGAGGCTAAAAAGCCAAAAATGGACTCTGCCTTTGAACTATCATTCCAGGAACTGGGAATGCAAATCTTGTCACAAGAGAAGGCATACGATTTTGTGAGGTTGAGGCTATTAGAACTTTCGGGCTCTTCATCACAAAAGTCAATTAGTGAGACGAGAGCGCACAACTTCAGTATTCGACTTTCTAGTATAGATGGTAAGATTTCGCCTTTACTAAGCTGTTTGCGAGAACTCAAAGGTGGAAATAGCACTGAGAAAAACACAGGTGAAAAACAGCAACAACAGAGACAGGCTGATGTGACTAAAGCAGATACTGAAGTAGTTTGTATTGTTGACAAGATCGACGTCCAATTGCAAGGATCGAAGATTAGAGGAAGTTTACTTGTGGAAGATTTGGGCCTTTCTGGACTAATTGTCAAAGATGGCACTGAGAACGACATATCCGCCACGTTATCTTTGAATGCATTCTCTTTTAACATTTTTTCAGAAGAGGTTTGCTACATGGACTACAGCTTACACTATCTGCGCTGTACAGCGGCGTCGGTGGGTGACCTCTCAAATGGACCTAAAATTTTGGATTTGAAATTAGGGTCTGCGAGATTTGCTATGGAGCAAAGTACTGTGCAATACATTGAATTGGTGGAAGATGCAAAGGATGAATTTTATCGACTGAGACCCCAGGATATTAACAGCGACACATCTGCGGTCACTGCCAAAAGCCAGAAGTCATTAGACCTTCAAAAACTACTCAGTCACGTCCCTGATCTTACTTTGAAGGTTCGACTGAAACGGATTGATTGGATCATACACATCCTTGACCCGCTCGTACTTTCGGGATCCGCCACGGTATTTTCGTCTGAGGTGATGATAACTAATAAACTGGTTAGTGTTCGAAACAACTTGGGAAGCTTCTCGAGCATATTGCGGGCCAGAAAGCTGGAGCTTTCTAAACTTAAGCAGAAGGATCTCAAATTAGATTTACTTGCTACAGAGAATGACCAAGTAATGGTGTCCAATTTCAATGTTGCATCTGAGGATACTATACTGACATTTGTTGATTTTACTAAGAATCTAAAAGAGTTGCAACATATAGTGGACGCGGCTTTGGCTTCAAAGGATGAAGTCCTAAAGCGTTTTAAGAACCAAAAAAATGCTGTATCTCAGTATGAGACGAAAGACAAAGCCACAAGTGGTATTGACGTGCTGGCCAAAATTGAAGTTAGCTTCAATAATATCTCAATAGGTTCCAGGCTCCAGGGTAATTACGTCGAATTAAGGCTGACTGATATATCATCAAGTGGGAGTAACTTCGAGGTTATCGATGGAGTACCTGCGAGAGTCAAGTCATACGGAGATGTAAGGGTAGAAAGTGCAAAATTGATCACCAAAAACAAGTACACGCCTAGTGGCTTATCTACCTTACTGGACATTCATTTAGCGTCGAAGATTCTAAACACTGGAACAGGGATGGTGTCTTCTCAGACCCTTGAGATACAATCTAATTACTGTCGCTTGATGCTCCACTCGTCTACAACGGTTGGCCTTGTTGAGTACATTAATGAGATGAAACACGCCATACGACAAATCAAACAAAGAATACCGACCGTCAAGAACGAAGCACATATAGGCGGGGGTTTCACTCAAAAAAGTCGCTTCCAGTCCATCCATATGTTAGCATACAACTTTTGTGCAGGGTTCATTTTTGACGATGCTACTCCCGAGAACCCTGGTTTCATAGCTGGATGTGAAAAGGTGTTTGTGATCAGTGAAGAGAAATACGGTAAATTATCTTTGGTACATGCATATGTGTCGATTGCCAAAGGCAATACAGCATCTACCTTCTTCAGCTCTACTAACGAACTTGAGAGTCCTAATAGAGCCTTTTTGCCAAATATGCAAGTCATGTACGCCATCAGCAAAGTTGACAATAAAAAGGAGATTTTGGTACGCGTTACAGGTGAAGAGCTTGATGTGACGTTCATATCCTCATCCATTTCATTGATGCAAAAATGCCTGAAGTCAATTGGAACAATCCAGAAGCGTCTCAAAAAGCTTACAAAGTACCCTGTTGAGACATCTGTTACACCTTCCTTCCAAGACTCGTATAAGTTACCATCCGATGTAACTTCCATTAATTGTACGATGACTTTTGCGGGAGGTGTTCTTAAGTTCTATAAGAACGAAGAGTACTCCGCTTTAGAAGAGGCTTCGTCTCCAGCATTTGATCTTAGAACTCCAGCAGTTAAAGTTAGCGCTGAATACATCAAGACTTCCGGTCTGAAAGATCATCGGATCAACTTTGAGATCTTTACATCATCGTCTACAAACACACTTTTCTCAACTTGCGTTCCTGTGTTTTTGGACATTTGGAGCTCTTTCAAAGGTCTAGGGGAACATTTTGATACTAGTGAAAACCGCACGAAGCAATTGGATGCAGAACACAAATCTACATCTACTCTCAACAAAGATATCGAGTTCCTCAAAACGTTATCTAATTTCCATGTCAACTTTGCTCTGCATATTGATAGGCAAGAACTTAACTTGAGTTGTGAACCCTCTGCCAAGGTTGAAACGGTTGTTGCACTCGAAGGAATTGACGTCAGAATGGGGTCCAATGATGATGGGGAGCTCGATCTGTTATCCGCTGTCTTCAAGTCTGGTAAAATTAGTGCCTCTCTTCAACATATCTACTCAAGACAGGTTAGTGCCTCTGTTGAAGTTGATGAGATTATTGCATCGCTCTTGTTGACAGGGATCGATCAAATAAAAGTATATGCCGCAGGTAAGATTTCTGATGTTGGCTCCTACGTCAACTTTAAACAGTTACAAGATGTTAAGCTATTTAAAGATCTATGGTTTCCGGAGGACACAGACAAGATGTCACGTTCAAGCAGCGTCAATTCAATGTCTCTTGTTCCGGAAGGCTTGGACCAAAACCTTGTTTCAAGGTTTCAAAAGGTTGCTTCCACAGCAGCTGTTCCTTGGAACTTCGATTTTTCACTTCTGAACTTGAAGTGCGAGGTTGATTTGGGTCAAGCATTGGGTATTCTCAGTCTTGATTTGGATAAGCTCTGGGTTGCATCGCGGAAAAAGACTAACTGGGAGCAAAATATGACCATTGGACTTGAAACTCTATCGCTGAGATCACGAGGTAGGCTGAGTGGGTTTTTATCTGTGAAAGACATCAGAGCTCATTCTGTGATTCAATGGTCCTTGGCGGGAGAAGCTATCGATATTCCACTGGTGTTGTTATCGATCGGATTTCATTCCATTGAGGTTAAGTCATCGTTCGATTATAATGTCTTCTTAGTTGCTAGAGTGCTACGCTCTTATGCCACAATTTACAATCAAGTTGATGAGAGAAAACTGCTGAAAGATAAGTTAGTGGCTGGTTTAAAATGTGACTCCATAGAGGTCTTTTCGACAGCTTTGGCTGCTTCAAACATCTTGGACATCTACAACACTATATCTCGAATTCTTCAAGATAATCAAAGACTCTACAGAGAAAGTCTTCAGGGACCAAAGCTAGGGTCTGAGGATAAGACGAAGACTTTGGATATATTGAACCTCATTGCGACTTTAAGAACAGAATTAGAAGTCGAGTTCGGAAAATTCGTGGTCCAAATTTACCCTGGGTCATTGATTGATACTCAGGTGTTGGTGATTGACATTGGTGGTTTGATAGCACACTTTGATCAAAGAGTTGAAGGAATCAAAACAGTTGCGAACTTGAACTTGGAGCTGAAGAATACATCTGTGGCGTTATCAGCATTCAAGAAGCAGTTACCGGAAGACCTTTTGAACGAGTTGGGCATAACTGAGTATATTATACACTCACGCATGGCTAAAGGTGGTGGTATATTTGTGTTCCCTTCATTAAAAAGTTACATGAAAACTTGGCAAAAACCTCACAGCAAGGTGATTGAGTACAAATTTCAGAGTCTGTTCGGTGGTAAAGTTGACATTCGTTGGAATTTGGGGTCTGTGAACTTTATCAGAGAAATGTGGGCAACACATGCTAGAGCACTTTCATCTCGTTTGGGCAGACCAGAAGACCTTCCAAGGAAAAGTGTACCTTTGTATGAAGACGAGCATCTTGAGGAGAAGATCAGAGATGTTGAATTTGAAGAAAAGTATGATTACGTGGCACTTGAAGCACCTATCATCGATACACCGCGTTTGAGAGATTTGGGTGATGCCACTCCTCCATTAGAGTGGTTCGGTCTACATAGACAAAAGTTCCCGGGTCTAACACATCAATTTGTGATCATAGGGTTGCAGAAATTGGTTCACGAGGTTGAACAACAATATGGTAGAGTTCTAGGGAAAGCATAAAGTTAGAGCAGTTAGGCAAAATAGATTAATTTGTGGTTATTAGCTTACATTGTAGTCATTATCAGCTCGTAATTCATTAAAGTGATAACCCCCAGATTCAAAACCTGATACAGCTCATGTCACCTTTTCAGACAGCAACCTTACTAGTAGGATGCTCCTGTGTCTCAAGTACAACATACTGGTCGTTCTCAAGCTTGAGTACGCCCTCTTTGACCCAAAAGCTCAAAGCATCAAGAGCAGCCGACTCTTCCATATGTAAAATTGTCGCTATTTGCTGTGCTGATAGGGCATCAGCTTCAGAAAACTCGTATATGACAAGTGCTTGTTCCGGTGAAACGTCAAATCTCAAAGTTCTATCCTCTAATTCTAGTTTGACGGATACGATACCTGCATTAACAAAGTTGAGCTTTCTCCCTGGTCGTAGTCTGCGAAATTCTTGGTCAAACACTTGGAAATTAGATTCTAACCATCTTGGCGGTGTAAATGTTGTCTTTGGAAGTTCTGGCCAATACATGTAAGACAAGATTGACAACGAAAATTGGTCGTCACCAGCTGATGTGAGCTGATGGAATTTGTAGTTTGTTATCTTACTGTCTGCGATATCTTTCACCATCACATCTAATCTATGGAACTCATCCTGCCCAAATTTAACTTTGAGCAGTCTTAGTTTTTGAACAATATCAGTGATATCAAAGGATTTAAGCGATAATAACATTTCAGAGAACACTTCTGCAAATACAACAACAAAGTCCTCCTTTGTATCAAAAATTGATATTAGTGACTCAATAATGTCCTTCTTTTTAAAATCTGGTAGCGCATCAATAGGGTCCGGAAACCACTGTAAGCTCAAGTCATCAACAGGCGTATTGTCATTGCTTTGTAGCTCATCTGAGAGGTGTGAAAGTTTGGCATTGGTAGAAGGGGTCATTAATCCATGAACTATATTTGGAATTGTGTCTTCCCTTTCTTTCAAATATTTTCTAATAGGTCTAGATGCGTTATCTAGTAAGACACCTCTGGGATCTATTAGTAAGAACGACTTTATTGTCGAAACATAGCATGATATTATATCGCTTGTATTGGTTCCTGCATGTAGTAACTTCTTGTTACATTCCTGGATAAATTCGTTCACTAGACTGACTCTTTGAGAAGGGTTCAAGTATCGGCGCAGATCTTTGAGTGCGTCTATAGAGTTTGGGTAGTCCTGGACAATGTCATAGATTTCATGAAGCCTCAAGTTGCACAATTCTCTTTGACATGATTCATCGTGCTCTACTATATCAGTGAAGCTTCTATTCCAAATTCCGGCAAACGATTGAACTCGTATGACAGTGGCCCTCTCCTTCTCTAGATTTTGGTATTCTGTAGGATCAAGACCAATTGAAGAGGCAAACTCGTCATCCTCTAGGAAGAATTTTTCGCTCTTGAATCGCAAGAGAGCATCAAGCGCTCTCATGAAGTAAATTTCCTCAGATTCATCTAGCGCTAAGAAGCGTAATGGGAAGATGAAATACCGTCTCGTACGCTCAACCTGGCGCCTATTCTCAAAAGTGAGTGCCAGAACTTGAGCTCTCATCTGGTCAACATAGTGGTAGAGAATAGCGCCTAGAGCACCTGAGTTTGCCACATTCTTCAAAGCCGCCTTCACTCTTTGCGTGGGTTCTCTATGTTCATGGTTCAAAAGCCAGTTAGACGCTAGATCAGTGTCATTGTCAATGGGAAGTTCCGGGGCGGCAAACACTTTCTGGAAGTCTGAGCTTTGCAAAAGCATCTTCTTGGGCCTTTTTCACCAAAATTGTTGATCTCTTTTAACAGTTTGTGCCTGTTAAGCTCATGAAGATCTAAATCAAAACAAACGATTTGTTCGGGTTTATCAAAAAAAAACATCATCGGAAATTTCAATAGTAGTAGTACTGTGTCTACTAGTGTCATCAGCTTTCAACGATCCAATAGATTGAGGAAAGTTTTAGGAAAGCACGCTACATCTTTAGTCTCTGCACAATGTCAAGAAATGTAAGTCACTGAGCTCGTGATTCCGGAAGAACTTGGACTAACACCGACGGCTAGCTTAAAAGTCAACTTAGGGATCAATTCATTGACTTCACAGGAACAACCTCTGCGATTGCAGACCAGTTCTTGAAGTCAACGGGCTACGACTTGGAACTAGCCATCAATGAGTTCCTGTCTTACCAATCTTCTCCTAGCAGAAAAGACAACAAAAATCTTACAGCCATCTTTGACACTTATAAGGAACCAGATAGCGATATAATAGGCATTGATGGAACCATTAGATACATTGAGGATTTGGGATACGAGCCTGAAGATAAAATAGCATTGGCTTTAGCTGAATTTCTTGAGTCTCCGTCAGCTGGTGTTTTCAAAAGAAGTAACTTCATCTTAAAATGGCAAAGCATCAAGTATGTATGAAAATCTGCAAAGATCATGAACCAAGGCTCAAATACTAACATGTGGAAACAATCAGTGCTGACTCTATCGGTGATATGAAGAAACACTTGGAGTATCTAGGTAACCAACTCGTTTCCAATGTTGACTACCTCAAGAAAGTTTATGAGTTTACCTTCAAGTATTCTTTAGAAGAAGGACAAAGAACTTTACGTGAGTATCTTCATATTGATTGACACAGGTAAACATTACTAACAATCACATTAAGCTCTCGACACAGCCATAGACTACTGGAGACTGTTATTGGGCCAGGCATATGACGAAAAAGTTGAAAAATGGATAGAATTTTTGAACATAGAATGGAAAAAGGCCATTAGCAGAGACACGTGGAACATGTTCTTTGTATTTTTACAAGAGTATGAAAAGGATCCAAAGCTTGAAAACTATGACGAAACAGCTGCTTGGCCAAGTATAATCGATTCCTTCGTTGAGTACGTCAAGGATGGTAATTAAACCAGAAGTTTATGTTTAGAACGTCAAGGTGCGTATATGAAAAAGTTACTTATAATACAAGTTTGCTCTCCCAGTCAAAATGTACCGTATCATTAGAAGTCGTCGCTATGTTAGAGACATTTCCAACCTTGAATTCAAGTTTTGTGTTTTTTCGTATCGATATAACTACCGCTGGTACTAGTAAAGCCATTGAGAGCAAGTATCAATAGTTCTAGGCTGTTCATTTAACAAATTTCCCGTCATATATACGTACACATAAGCTATACGCGTATATATATTACTTTGCCTGTCAGATTTTATGTACATCTAGTTTTTGATTTTAGCTACAGAATCTTTTATATTTTATAAATTATCAATTTTAAATATTTATTTTAATTTTTTTTTTCTATATATAATCTAATCAATTACAAGCTAGGTACACAGTGTCTATTTAAGCCTAGTTTGGCCCAGCTTAATCTCTGTAATATTGTATAGACGATATTCTACAGCCCTAACAAAACTTTTGCTGACTAATCATCCCAGCGTATGGCTGGTTTGTTTTCTAGAACTTTCGGTTGCGGGCATATCTAGCAGAAAGCACCGTTTCCCGTCCGATCAACTGTAGTTAAGCTGCTAAGAGCCTGACCGAGTAGTGTAGTGGGAGACCATATGCGAAACTCAGGTGCTGCAATCTATCATTTTTTTTGCTACTGCTCCAGATCTGTCTTTATTGTGTCTACAACTTTTGGAAAGAAGACCATCGCAAGTAACCATTCCTATTCCATCTGACCTTTTCTAGTAAGCGGGCTTATCAGCACAAGCTAATTGCAAGGTTGGACTACGTGATCAATATTTATACTCTTTGAATCTATCACTACACAGAACTATAGTTAAAGCCTTTAGAGCATCCTTCAAGGTCTCAAGCACAAGTTCCGGTTCAAAGAACACAAAATTGTACTTAAGAAAACTTTTTTTTTTCATGCAGGATCACGTGAACTAAGTCAGTTCCGAGGGCTCATCTCAGAATTATGAAAATAAAAATTTACTAGTAGTAGAAGCTACAGCGTAAGTACGAAGGCTCTTCATCACAAGGCTGCTCCATAAGAAAAGAAGAACTTGAACAATGGTCAAGTCATATCAGCGTTACGAACAGCAGCGCTGCTTCGGTGTTATTTCATCAAAGTCAAACGTCATATGGATTCCACCATCAAATAAGACTAGTGCAGGTCAAGCCATCACTGCAGGTTTAGAAGAGATCTTGATCTGGGATGTTAAGACTGGTGAACTTGTGAAAAGACTGAGGGACGGCCTGCCTCCAGGTGCATCAGATGCCAAACTCACAAAACCTTCCGAGATTACATATGTTGAACTACATCAGGATACCAACCTTTTAGGTGTTGGTTACGAAGATGGTTCAATTAAGATTTGGGATTTGATCTCAGGTACTGTCTTGATCAACTTCCAAGGTCACAAATCTGCAATCACTCTCTTGAAGTTTGATGCTGAAGGTACCAGAATCATCTCTGGTTCCAAGGATTCGAACATTATCTTTTGGGATCTAGTTGGTGAAACTGGGTTGTTCAAATTGAGAAGTCATAAAGATCAAATCACCGGGTTATGGTTCAATGAAGAATGGCTAATAAGTACATCCAAAGATGGTCTTATCAAAGTTTGGGACTTGAAAACCCAACAAAGTATTGAAACACATGTTGCTCACACAGGTGAATGTTGGGGGTTCGGTATGATTGAGAACTTACTTATCACAACTGGTGCAGAAAACCAAGTTAAGGTATGGACCTTGAATTTGGAATCAGAAAACGAAAAAGTTAAGGAAACTGGTGTTTTCGAAAAACAAAGCAAATCTAGAGGTTTGGAAGTTTCATTCACTAAAGCTGGTTCAAACAACTATTTTTATATCCAAAACTCTGATAGAACAGTGGAGATCTTCAAGATAAGAACAGATGAAGAAATTGCCAAAGCTACTAAAAAGAGAGAAAAGAGACTAAAAGAAAAAGGTTACGACGAAGATGAAATCAAAGCAGCCATCGAAGAATCAACTGTGAATATGTTGGTACAACCATTTACTATCTTGAGATCTATCTATAAAGTTAAAAGTGCAACGTGGGCCATTACAAACAGTTCCAAACTTGAACTTTTGCTCTCATCATCCAACAACACATTAGAATACTACACAATTGCATACACCAACAAGGAAGTCAGCGCACCAGTTAAAACCTTCAGCGTGGAGTTACAAGGTCACAGAACCGATATCAGATCCTTGGATTTGAGTGACAACAACAAATTATTGGCAACCGCTTCAAATGGTCTTTTGAAGATCTGGAACTCCTCTACTGCCAACTGTATCAGAACTTTTGAATGTGGTTATGCTCTATGTACAAAATTTTTACCTGGTGGCTCTTTGATTGTGGTCGGTACCAAAACTGGTGAAGTTGAACTATACGATCTTGCAACATCCACTTTACTTGAAACAGTGCAAGCGCATGAAGGTGCCATTTGGTCTTTGGATTTAACCTCAGATGGTAAAACAATGGTCACTGGTTCCCAGGATAAGACAGTTAAGTACTGGAACTTCAAAGTTGAAGAAGAGTTGGTTCCTGGTACAGGTAAGATGGCTGCTAAGATGAAGATTTTCCATGAAAAAACGTTGGAGCTAAATGATGATATCCTAGCTTTGAAGATTTCGCCAGATTCCAAATACTTGGCTGTTTCATTATTGGATAACACTGTCAAGGTGTTCTTCTTTGACACTTTGAAATTTTACTTAAGTTTGTATGGTCACAAATTGCCAGTGTTATCGTTGGATATTGCATTTGATTCCAAATTGATAATAACTTCCTCTGCTGATAAAAACATCAAGATTTGGGGGTTGGATTTCGGTGACTGTCACAAATCTATCTTTGGTCACCAAGATTCAATTATGAATGTTAAGTTCTTACCAGAATCCCACAACTTCTTCAGTGCTGGTAAAGATGGTCTTTTGAAATACTGGGATGGTGACAAATTCGAATGTATTCAAAAATTGAGCGCACATCAATCTCAAGTGTGGAGTATAGCTATTGCTAACGATGGTTCTTTCGTCGTTTCTACCTCTCACGATCACAGTATTAGAATTTGGGAGGAAACTGATGACCAAGTTTTCATCGAAGAAGAAAAAGAAAAAGAAATGGATGAATTGTACGAAAATACCCTATTGGCATCTCTTGATGGTGACGAAGAACAAAAGAAAGAAGATGAAGATGAAGACGATGAGGAAAAGGATGAAGCAGGTCGTGTTAGTCAACAAACACTAGAAACATTGAAAGCTGGTGAAAAATTATTGGAAGCTTTGGAAATTGGCTGTAAAGACATTGACGAGGAAGAAAAATACCAAACAGCTTATAAGCAATGGTTAAAGAGCAAAGCTGGTGAACAACCTATGAAACCAACCAGAGATGCTTTACTTCAAGCTTTGAACAAATCTGGTTCTGATTACATTTTGGATACACTTTTGAAAATCAGACCTTCACAACTTGAAGATGCCTTGCTAGTATTGCCATTCTCCTTTGTTCTAAAGTTCCTTAGAGTCATTGAAAAATGGACCAAGACCAACCGTATCTTGAGACAATTCTTGTCTACCATCTGTCGTGTCTTATTCTTTTTGATTAGATCCAATCTGCATGAATTGAACAGCATGAAAGATGAGCAAACCAAGAAACAACTTACAAATGTTAAAAACCAACTAAGAGACCAACTAAAGGAAAACTCCAATGAACTTGGTTTCAACACTGAAGGTTTAAAATTCATTCAAAATCAATGGAATTTGACACATAATACCGAATTTATCGATGAATATGAGAACAGAGAACAAGTTGATAAGCAATCAAAGAAGAGAGTTTACCAAACAGTCAAATAATCAGGTTGACATGTATATTAGCACCCATCAGTGAATATAGTTATAGATATCAGAACCTCATGTTGTAGTTCCACTGACTCACGATATCCTCAAACATCATAAGCTGTTTCACAATCCAAACCCCATAGTTAAGAATCCCTCTGCCATCTTTGACGTGCCACTAATCCAGAGATTTCCATAGTAAAATCCAAGAAAACGTAATGACCTTGTAACTCTTGAACAACATATGAACTTGGGGAAAGTTAAGATCCCATCTGAAACTTCCCTTCGATGCGCATCTAATGGTATAACAGGTCTTTCAAAGTTCCACCGGGAACACAGTCAAATCATCAATGGTAAAAATCCAAGTTTTTGGCAAAAAATCCCATGAAGGTCTTTAAAAAATCCCATAAATATGAATAAAAATGCTAAAAATATGAGCCTATACTTAAAAATTCGAGCTGGTCGGCATCCCGGTCCTGGAACCTTCCCAGGCGGTGTAGCGCCTCATTTGAGGGTTCTACAGCCAAAACAAGGTTTTGTGAAAACCCGGGTTTTTGG
>JAJLXP010000046.1:0-108306 GCA_030674255.1 Hansenula queroliae
GGACGATGAGATGAGTTTAACAATGGAAAGAAGCAAGTCGGGAGATACTATATCACGCTGTGAAACTCCAAGAATACCAATCAACTCTGGAATGGTTTCAAGTCACATTAACCTAGAAGACCATATTTAAGTAAATCGCGAATCTATATTAGAACCTATAATACAGGCAACTTTTTCCTCAAAAAAAAAAAAAAAAAAAAAAAAAAAAAAACTGAATTTAGTTCTCGATGCGTCGGTTCTAGCCGGCTACCATCGGCTCGTTTGGCCCGATCTTCTCGGATATGTGTCCTAAAAGAGGAAAACACTTCCATTTCGGGCCATTTTTTGTAATTTCACTGTACAAATTGTACGAAGGGGCAGTAAATCCGGTGGGAAAGGAAAGATTTCTAACGGTTTTAATTCACTAATTTGAGAGGAGTTGAGATGGGTCACTTAATAAAAACTTCTTCGTTTCCTTTATTTCCTAGAATACCAAACCGAGTCAACTACTATAAGAAAGGTGATTCAGGAGTTCGTCGAGTCTATCAGCACTTGATACTAAGCACAATCGCATTACAATCACTGATCACTACATCTGGACTGGTACATTCTTCGTACATTTTTTTTATACCAGATCTTTTGCAGAAGAAACTTCGAGAAATCCCGGTGGTTTTTATTTAGCCGTCTACTCATCAAGATCAGATAGATAGGTGAACAGGTGAAAAAACTTCATCGTATATTAAATCAGCCACTTCCCCTTCCACAAACTCACGTTAACATCTTGTGTCAAAAGTGTTGGTTTCATATAGCAAACAGTTTCTACAATAATGGTATCCATAAATACAACATCCAGCGGGTCAAGCATCATTGAACCGGTGCAGTCACCCCAACCATTTTCTGGGCCTCGGGAGTCCAGTGATAACGCAGATGCATTACACAAAGTACACTCCATATCATCCATAAATCCACCAGAAGACAGTCTTGTTCAAAGCATAAAGAAGACCCTAACACATCAATCTATTGCAGGTGACCATACACCAGATGAATATGCCCAATTCAGTGAGAAGAGAATCTATGAAGATTTGGACTCCGATGAGATTGAACTAAGAAGAACCAGAACCAAGGCAACAATCATCAACACTTTGGAAGAACGTGCAGCAGATGAGTACAAAATCGTACAGCATGAAGAAGGTGAAACTGATGAGGACCTTGAAAAAAACGTCGATGCTAAGAGAATGAGAACCAAATCCATTTATGACCAAATAGACAGAGAAGACGCGTTACCAACAATCAATGACGGTACTGAGTTCCAAGCCATAGATCCAGAACTAGTCACATGGGATGGTGATGATGATCCAGAAAATCCACGTAATTGGAGTGCAAAGAGAAAATGGTTGAGTATAACTATGGTCTCCATCTACACATTGTTATCACCATTTGCCTCCACCATGTTATCACCAGCCATCTCATCCATTTCTGCTGAGTTCCACAACACGAATTCCACGATTGCTGCACTGATGGTGTCCATTTACATCCTTGCCTGGGTGTTGATTCCACCTTTTGTTGCACCATTGTCAGAGATGTATGGTAGAAAGATTGTTCTTGATATCTCTGTTTGGATTTTATTTATTTTCAATATTGCATGTGCTGTGAGTCAAAACACAACACAAATGTGTGTCTTTAGATTCTTTGCAGGTGTTGGAGGTGCTGCTCCCGTCGTTGTGGCAAGTGGTACGATCTCTGACACGATGGATTTAAAGCAAAGAGGGTTTGCCATGTCTATTTTCTCCCTGGGTCCAACTATGGGTCCATGTATCAGTGCACTAATCGCTGGTTACATTGTGGAGTATACCTCCTGGAGATGGTGTTTCTGGGTCTTGGTCATTTTGAACGGTGTTATTGGTGTTGTTGGTTGTTTGTTTTTAGAGGAAACGTATGCACCAACATTGTTGAAGAGAAAAGCTGCAAAGTTGAGAAAGTTGACAGGGAATCAAAACTTACACTCTCTTTATGAAATTGCCACTGGTGAAACAACATTTGATAAGTTTTATTTGAACTTGACACGTCCTTTAACCATGCTTTTCACGCATCCTATGGTTTTTGGGCTAGGTACTTTCATGGCTATCGCATATGGTTGTCTTTACATCTTGATCATCACTTTCCCTTCAGTTTGGGGTAATATGTATAATTTCTCAAAGGGGTCCACTGGATTAATGTATTTGACATTTTTAATTGGTTACTTGATTGGTGTGTTCTTTTTCAATGTTGCAGCTGATAGACATATGGAAAAATTGATTGTGAAGAACAATGGTGTTTCTAAACCTGAATTCAGACTTCCATACCTGTTAGTGAGTGGTGTCACTACACCTGTTGGTCTTTTCTGGTATGGATGGGGTGCTGAGAAGCATTTGCATTACATGTTCCCAGCTGTTGGTGCCGGTTTATTTGCCTTTGGTATGATTGCAATTTTTTATTGTATTCAAAATTATCTCATTGATATGAACCCTAGATTTGCTGCTAGTTCTATTGCTGCAGCTTCTATCTTCAGATGCCTTTTCGGTTTTTGCTTCCCACTATTTGCGCCTAAGATGTTCACCAACTTGGGTGTCGGTTGGGGTTGTTCAGTGTTTGGGTTTATCGCCTTGGCAACAGGTATCCCATTCCCCTTGTTTGTCATTATGAAAGGTGAGAAGCTAAGACTATGGGCTAATAAAAGAATTGAGAGATCTCAAGCAAAGAGAGATGCTAAGAATCTTGCTAGATTAAAAGCACAACAAGAAAAACTATTAGAGAAGGAGAAAGATACAAGTTCTCAATCCTCTTAAGAAGCATATACAGCATTCCGTTTGTTTATAGTTTATTTAAGGTAATTATTTGATTTGGGTGTATTGCGTTTAATTGATCTATATTGGTCATGTAGTCACCGAAAGATCCTAAAGATCCGAATCAAATTGTCCACTGGAAGATCAATGACGTAGGCAAAAACCATGAATGAGATCACGATCTCTAAGAACTGTATACCTATGTTCGGCTAAATGTTATTACCGAGTAAGTCCGACGTGTGTTGAACCTCGGTGGGGTATCTCAAGTCAACACACAAGCATATACCTTATCGTGAGTAGAATTTGTCAATCCACGGCATTTGCCTACTATAGCCTATATCTTGCTTGACACTTTCTTAGTGTATTGTGACCTCTAAAGTCTAAAGTCTTCCGGTGTGCAGCCGTTAGCACGTGTATAATTACTTGAAAGGTCTTGTGACCACGTAGAACCGTAGTGACTGGTGTACAACTGGGACGTGAAACACTGAATTCTAGATTCACGGCACATTTGGGTGGAACTTTACCTTGATAGATTGATTACAACCATGGGCCAAGATTGCAACAGTGCAACGACTTTGGATTTCAAAAACGTGGTATCAATGATTAATTCATACACGGGTGGTGAATTTCTTGGTACATGGTGCAAGGAAATGCTGGACGATCAATCAATCTTGATTGCACCGATACGTAACAATAGCACTCGTTAAGTCCTGAGCAACCTTTGATCACTATTATTCCGAAGCCACAACAATGTATCTTATCTATAGAATTCTCAGAATTCAATTACCACATCAAGCATTACCTAAAAAAAACTCTGAGACGAAGTTTGCGCTGCTGCTGCTAGTTGGCTACTTTACAAAAGTCTTGTCATTATCATACACTGTGCTGCACGTACCAATGTTGCTCACGCTTTCTTGGTATAAATGTGGTGGGCAAATAACCTTATCAAATTGTTGGATACCAGTGTGTAGAGGTGCTATGGCTAGTATCTGCTGATGAAGTGCACACCAATGTCTCTCTTGTGGTACCCACCGTTCATACGAATGTAATCACGTCGCTGCTTCGTGGACCCTGTAGAAGCTTGATCCCCGTATTCTCCTTATTTTTGGAACACAACTTCCTCTTCCGGATTTCTTTTTTAGCTGTTGCTGCATGAATTGTGCCAAACCTTTGTGCGCCTACCGCCACACCGCCTGCTCTGGCCACGCCTCCGTAATCATCTATCTAGAAACGCCTGTAATTTCTGGAGAATCGTGTTCATCTAATGACAAGCATTTTGGAGCCCTTGATCGACTATATAAGGGCGGCATGTCCCCTCCGTTTTGTTATCAGTTTCGGGGAAGAATAAAGGACTCCTATATATAGACAATACAATTATTAACATCTCTCGGGTTTGATAATACTTGTAATAGCACTTAATATACTCATATATTTGTTGTTGCATTTCCATTACATCATTGGCTACAATCATAGCTGCCGTTCCATACAATTTGATTTTTCGCAAACCGATTTTAGCCGCTACACTATATTGAATACGAGAAACACAACAAACACACACACTCACACAGCATATCATGTCTAGTTCAAGTGGAGCTAAACTAAAGCTGAACCATACAACAACCGTCGGTACTGGATCAAGCTCAGAAGACGGAATGGGCTTTGAAGCCTACAGAGAAACTATTCAGGCCACTGAAAAATACTTCAACACCAATATCCAAGAAGGTTTGACTGAATCAGCCGCCGAACAATTATTACAACAACATGGTGAAAACAACTTGGGTGATGACCAAAAGATCAATGTCGCCCAAATCATCATTCGTCAATCATGTAACGCCATGATTCTTGTCTTGATCATCTCCATGATTATCTCCCTAGCCATCAAGGATTGGATTTCCGGGGGTGTTATCGCCTTTGTCGTTGGTATCAATGTCGTTATCGGGTCCATCCAAGAATACAAGGCCTCAAAGACTATGAACTCTTTAAAATCTTTGTCCTCTCCAACTGCCAAGGCCTTGAGAAACGCCGAATTGAAAACCGTTCCAACCAAATATGTCGTTCCAGGTGATATCGTCGAAGTCAAAGTTGGTGATACCATCCCAGCTGATTTGAGAATTGTCGAATGTTTGAACTTTGAAACTGATGAAGCCCTTTTAACCGGTGAATCCTTACCAGTCTCCAAGCAATTTGAAGTCGTCTACGATGAAGAAGTTGGTGTTGGTGATCGTTTAAATATGGCTTTCTCCTCATCTGTCGTTACTAAAGGTCGTGCCACTGGTATTGTCGTCAAGACTGGGTTATTCACTGAAATTGGTCAAATTGCTCAATCTTTGAAAGGTTCCAAAAAGAAGTCTTCTGAAGATGAAGAAGCTGGGTTCTTTAAGCGTGCTTTCACTATGGGTAAGGATGCTATTGGCTCCTTCTTGGGTACAAACGTTGGTACTCCTTTGAGTAGAAAGCTTTCTAAATTGGCTATCTTTTTATTCGTTGTCGCTGTTATCTTTGCCATCATTGTTATGGCTTCCCAAAAGATGGTTGTTCCAAGTGAAGTTGCCATCTACGCCATTTGTGTTGCCTTGTCCATGATTCCATCCTCATTGGTTGTTGTTTTAACCATTACCATGTCTGTCGGTGCCAAAATTATGGTTCAAAAGAATGTCATTATCAGAAAATTGGATTCTTTGGAAGCCTTGGGTTCCATCAATGATATTTGTTCAGATAAAACCGGTACTTTGACTCAAGGTAAGATGGTTGCTAAAGCCGTCTGGGTTCCATGCGCTGGTACTTACAATGTCAATGACACTAATGAACCATTCAACCCAACGATTGGATCTTTAACTTTTAACACCAAATCTCCTGTTGAAATTTCTGAAGATGACTACACTGAAAAAGCCCCAGAACAAGCCGTTGACAATGACAACAAGTATTTCCAAAACTGGTTATTATGTGCCACTATGGCTAACATTGCTAAAGTTTTCCAAGATGAACAAGGTGACTGGAAAGCCCATGGTGATCCAACTGAAATTGCTATCCAAGTTTTTGCTCACAGACAAGGCCTTCCAAGAAATTCATTGACCGAAGGTGAAAACCCTGCCTATGTCCACATTAATGAATTCCCATTTGACTCTACTGTTAAGAAGATGAGTGCCATCTACTCCAAGACTGGTGACAATAAAGAAAACTATGTCTTCACCAAAGGTGCTGTTGAAAGAGTCTTGCAATCTTGTAAGAACTGGTACGTTAACGGTGAATTGAAATCATTGACCGCTGAAGACATTGCTGGTATCGAAAAGAATATGGATTGTTTATCTGGTGAAGGTTTGAGAGTTTTGGCATTTGCTACCAAGACTATTCCAAAGGACCACGACACTACTGAACGTGACGCTATTGAATGTGACTTGACATTTTTGGGTTTGGTTGGTATTTACGATCCTCCAAGATTGGAATCTTTAGGTGCTGTCAAGAAATGTCACAAGGCTGGTATTAATGTTCATATGTTGACTGGTGATCACCCAGGTACTGCTAAAGCCATTGCTAAAGAAGTTGGTATCTTGCCTCACAACTTGTTCCACTATGCTGATGACGTTGTCAGAAGTATGGTTATGACTGCTAAAGAATTTGATGCCCTAAGTGATGACGAGATTGATCAATTGCCTGTTCTTCCATTAGTTATTGCCCGTTGTGCTCCACAAACTAAAGTCCGTATGATTGACGCCTTACATCGTCGTAAGAAGTTCTGTGCCATGACTGGTGATGGTGTTAATGACTCTCCAAGTTTGAAAAAGGCCGATATTGGTATTGCTATGGGTATTACTGGTTCTGATGTTGCCAAGGATGTCAGTGACATTGTTTTGAGTGATGATAACTTTGCTTCCATCATTAACGGTATCGAAGAAGGTAGAAGAATGAATGATAACATTCAAAAATTCGTTTTGCAATTATTGGCTGTCAACGTTGCTCAAGCTTTGTACTTGATGATTGGTTTAGTTTTCAAAGACAAGAATGGTTTATCTGTTTTCCCATTGTCACCAGTTGAAGTTTTGTGGATTATTGTTGTTACCTCTTGTTTCCCAGCTATGGGTTTGGGTGTTGAAAAGGCTCAAGCTGATATCATGCAAAGAGATCCAAAACCTTCAAAGGAATCTGTCTTCTCTTGGGAAATCATCTTTGATATGTTTGGTTACGGTCTTGTCATGGCTGTCTGTTGTTTGGGTTGTTTCCTTGTTGTCACATATGGTTTTGGTGGTGGTGAATTGGGTGTCGACTGTAACAAAGACTTCAGTGAAGCTTGTCGCCCTGTTTTCAAATCCAGATCTGCCTCTTTTGCTACTATGACTTGGTGTGCTTTAGTTTTAGCTTGGGAAGTTATTGACATGAGAAGATCATTGTTTGCCATGAAACCAGATACTGAAACTCCATACACTCAAGTTTTCAGAGACTTGTGGAGTAATCAATTTTTATTCTGGTCTGTTATCTTTGGTTTCGTTTCTGTCTTCCCAATCGTTTACATTCCAGTCATCAACAAGAAGGTTTTCTTACATGCACCAATTGGTAAAGAATGGGGTGTTGCTTTTGCATTTACCATTGCCTTCTGGATTGGTTGTGAAGTTTACAAAGTTTTCAAGAGACTCTACTTGAAGAAACAAACTGCTCATAACCCAGAATATGATTTGGAAAAGAAGAATCCATTCGAAAAATACGCCAGTTTTTCAAGAGCTGCTACCATGCAACCAACTTCTTAAACACACTTTTGATTTCATCCATTTTTTTTTTCTAATTTCATTTTCCATTACTCTCATATAAAGTATCAGCATCATTATATGCTTGGTATCAATTTGCATTTCCACAATAATTTGAATTCTCTATATATAAAGGCACATCGGGATAGACATTTGAGTGCTCTGAATTTCATATATATATAAAGTTATTTATTTAGTTCAATTGAAGATATAAACATATATCCAATTATACTGTTGAGCGTAGATTAAGCATTCACATCAACTACGTCGGTGTATCTCATCATCAATCATGTATATATTCAGCTCTAGTTATCAAAAAAGTCTATAATTTCTCTATCAAACTCTGAAGGATTATCCAAAAAGATATTATGTCCTGCATTAGAGACGATACCATATTTGCCCAATTTTGAACCCAGCTCTTGAGAAGCAACCATCCCTGCAGTTTTGTTCATCCAATCATACTGACCATACATAATGTATGTTGGAACAGTAAACCCTCCCAAGTTATCCAGTATCGGGTCTAATGCCAATAACTGTCTATTCAAAACCACTTTCAGTGCATCGAAAGTGTTATTCTTCTGATAAAACAAGTTTATTGCATACTCTATCAGTAACTTGACCTCATTTTCATCATATGGGGCACCTCTTGAGAATCTAGCGCTCAAGTACTTGGAAATCAAACTAACACCCAATGGACCCATAGATTTCGTAATGTTGAACCCATATGTGTTGACAAACTGTGGTAACAGAGGTGCTCTGTAATATGAAGAGGAACCGGGGTTATTGGTGATTATCCCCTCTGTTTGTGTGTTTCTTAATGAGAATACACTTCTCTCCATACCAGCAGGTGACACTAGCGCCAATTTGTTGACACGGTCAGGGTGTTTCTTGGTGTATTTGAAAGACATATACCCACCAAACGAATGGCCAATAACGTTTATCTTATCATATCCATGAGTCTTTCTCCAATCTTCTATGGCATCTGTATAGTAATTTTCCACGGTTTGCACAGCGGCAAGGTTATGTTTCAGATTCTGTGATATCTTATACAGCGTTGTACCTGACTCGAGCTTCTTCAGGTCGACTTGGGCTTCCGATGAGGGTATTATCTCGAAGGGTCTCTTGTCAGATAGTCCAACTTCAGGGAAGTCAACTGCATGTAGTCTTTTGAAATGTTTGGATAACGCTGGGAAGTTCCTGTGATAGAAGACACCACTAGCAGCATGGCCATGGAGCATCAGTGTTGGAGTTCCTACTTTAGCTTCATTGTTCAATAATGATATCTCACCCAGACCTGCCACTTTCTGTGATTTGAGAGTCACTGAAGGGTCTAGAGGTGTTGCTTTCAAGATCTGTTGTTGGTACTCTGCCAATATCTGTTGTGGATTTGACACTAGCCAATTGAAGAAAAGGGAAGTTGATGCTCGTAATCCGATATCATAGTTGTTCGGTTTGGATGCAAAGATCTTCTGCACTAGTGTCTTTTGCTTTCCTAGTGTCGATGGTAGTCTGTTACTCATGTGCTGTGTTGCCTGGTGGTTGTGTCTTTATGATTGGAATTTTTAGGTACACTCGAGATCATCGTTCCAAGAGCTCAGATTTTTTAGCCTTTTCCGATTAACGGTTTTAGCGGGAAACTTTATATGATATTTTGTTTCAATCTATAACATCTATTTTAGTCTATATCTATTTCTATGAATATTCTATGAAGAAGCAAATGAATCAATCATTCTGTGCTTCTGTGCAAGTGACTAGCACTCGCTTGGTTTGTTGAGAACACCAATGTCTCAGCAATGACTGTGTTTTCACGTCTTGTGGTAGTGTAGACGATCAAATCGGAAATGTCTCTAGCAACAAGAGGTTCAGTACCTTTGTAAACTTCTTTTGCCCTGCTTTCATCACCAAAGAATCTTGTCTTGGAGAACTCGGTCTCTACATTACCTGGATCAATCTCAATGATTCTTATTTTGGTATCGATCAATTCTTTTCTTAAAGAGTGGGAGAATGATCTAAGGGCGGCTTTGGTGGCACAATAGATACCACCACCTGGATATGGATCTCTACCAGCGATTGAACCCAGTTGCACAATGTCACCTTTATTTCTCTTTTTCATTCCTGGCAACACGGCTTGTGTGATGGCAATCATACCGATAACATTTGTTTGAAACATGGTATCGATATCGATTTGTCTAATGGTACCGATCTTATCAAGACCTTGAGCCTTACCGGCGTTATTGATCAAGACATCAATTTCGGCAAACTCTTGTGGTAAATTTTTGAAGAAAGAGTCAATATCCTCGAGTTGAGAAACATCTAGTTGACATGTCAACACTTTGATTTGTGGGTATGTGGATTCCAATTGGCTTTTCAAGGTGTCTAATTTCTCTAGTCTTCTAGCAGTCAAGATCAATTTGATTTGGCCATTAGCAGCTTCAGCGTATTCAATAGCTGTGGCTTCACCAATACCAGCAGAAGCACCGGTGATAAGGATAGTTTTGTCTTGTAATCTTTTAGCAGCTTGGGAACCGAATGACATTGTGTGATGGATGGTCAAGTATAAGGACTCTTGGTGTATCAACTGTCTACCTTTGTGGAGAATCTCTTCACTTATAAATCGGAACCTTTGGTAGTAGAAACTATGGTAGTCAAAATATCACTGATAAGGTGATGGAACTCAGTTCCCGCTCTTCTCACAACTCTCTTCTTATCTTTTGGCCGTTTCAAATTGGCAGTAGTATGAGATCAACCAATTGGGACCAAAAGCTGTATGGTATTGAGTTCCAAAGTATTTGTAGAGTGCAGGTGTAAGGATTGATCTAGCTTCATGGAGCTCCCGATACGTCTGTGTTTTGTGGTTCTATGGTCCGAGGATGAGTTGAACAGTTATAGCTTCCCATACTACGCCAGAAGATGTGTGTCGAAGAGCCAAATTTTTGTCAAGCCAGTTCAGATGAGATCATATTATGATTAGTAGACACACATGGCTCTATACTATACTCTAAACACTCCTCTAATAACCAAGATGTCTACTTCCCACGTAGACAATCAGACCCTGTTTAAACCGTTGTGCCCCCGTTGTTCTTCGGAAGTAAGTTTACTCCAACATTTGGCCAATGAGCTTGCTGTTTTTTCCAATAGCGCTGAACTAGGTAGCACACCAGACAGTCACAATAACAGCTGCTCAAGTAACCAACCATAGACCTTCAAGACCTCAATACAGTAATACCATCTTCCCACTTATTCACCATTACGTAGCGAAGCACATCGCCTGCAATTTCCAGGTGCCAAAAAGACTGCCGTACCTATAAAAAATTTCAGGCCAAGTGCTTTTTCCAATAATAAAGAAGAGAAAAAAATTGTAAACAGAAACAATCCAAAGGGAACAAACGAGACAAGCAAAACACAAGATCAGGATCAAGAGACACCATTGCTATACTGCTCTCTGCAAAGTCATTCATATTCGCTAGGAGCGCTACATCTATAACGGCCCGCCCAAAACATACGCTAGCGATCTTATACGTCTACCATTCCACAAACTAAAGACCCGAAACAACAGGATCACAAGAGATTCATGAACCAAACGGTGCTATAACGCTGAAACCTACTCCATTCACTTATACAACACATACATCTCATTAAACCCTCAGTGACCTTTGACTGTGCAATCTCAATCCATCAACAAACAAGACACATAAAGAGGTATTAATGAAGGAATAATGTCGAAAGAAACTCAAAACACAACACAACAACAAACAGCGTCTCAATCGCAGACACAGTCACAATTGCAAGAGATAAGGTTGAAGAACTTGTTCAAGCAAATAGATATCAAGGGAACCGGGAAAGTCGACTTGCCAACTTTAAGAGATGCCTTCGAAAAGACAGATCATCCATTGAAAAACACACCAGATGCCATTGAATCTTACTTCGAACTTCTAGACTCGAAAAAGGACAATGTGGTGGACTATGAGGAGTTCAAGTCATATACCATGAAGGCCGAACAACAGATATCGGAAGGGTTTCAAAAATTGGATAAGGATAAAGATGGGAAAATTGCACCAAACGATCTACACAAATACTTGGAACTAGAGAAATCAGATGCTGAAGATTTGAAAAACTTTATGGAACTATTGAATGATGACCCTAAATCGAACCATATAACATATGACCAATGGAGAGATTTCCTATTGTTTGTTCCAAGACTAAATGGCTCGCGATTAAGAACAGCTTACGAATTCTTGCAAAACAACGAATCCGATCTAAACTCTGAAGGTGATATCACAGTGTCAAATGAAGTGCTCAAGGGGTTAGGTTTCTTCCTCGCTGGTGGTCTAAGTGGTGTTGTCTCAAGAACTTGTACAGCCCCATTCGATCGTGTTAAAGTGTTTTTAATCGCAAGAACAGATCTATCATCAACATTACTTCATAATCGTGCAGAATTGGCTGCTAAGAAATCACCAAACCAAATACCATTGGAAAAAATCAAATCTCCATTGATAAAAGCTGCTACTACACTATATAGACAAGGTGGGATAAGGGCCTTTTATGTGGGTAATGGGTTGAACGTTGCTAAAGTCTTCCCAGAATCAGCCATGAAGTTCGGTTCTTTCGAAGCGGCAAAGAGATTATTGGCTCAATTCGAGGGGGTTAAAGATACGTCTGAACTGTCAAGGGTGTCTACATACATTGCTGGTGGGTTAGGTGGTGTTGTGGCACAATTCACAGTTTATCCAGTGGATACATTGAAATACAGAGTTCAATGTGCACAATTAGACACAAAAGTCCAAGGAAACAAACTTCTAATACAAACTGCAAAACAAATGTATAAAGAAGGTGGATTAAAATTGTTCTATAGAGGTGTTTTCGTTGGTGTCACTGGTATTTTCCCATATGCCGCTCTGGACTTGGGTACTTTCTCCGCCATGAAGAAATGGTACATCAACAAAGAAGCCAAGAAGAGAAACTGTTCACCTGATGAAGTTGTCATGAGTAATCTAATTGTGTTACCAATGGGTGCCTTCTCAGGGACAGTCGGTGCCACTGTGGTTTATCCAATCAACTTATTAAGAACAAGATTACAAGCACAGGGGACATATGCCCATCCTTACAAGTATGATGGGTTCAAAGATGTGCTTACTCAGACTATCAAGAGAGAAGGGTACCCTGGGTTGTTTAAAGGGTTGGTGCCTAATTTGGCTAAAGTTTGTCCTGCAGTTTCAATCAGTTACTTGATGTATGAAAATTTAAAGAGAATCATGTCTTTGGAATAAAATAAAAAAAGAAACTCCACTTGGTTATACAAATACTTCTATTGAAGAATAAAATACTATAGGTCCAATGTCCACATTCCTCAAAGGTATTAATTGGATCTGTTTATCTGTCCCGTTTGCCCCATTATCATGATCCTTGTCCTCATTGCTATTCACATCATGGCCACCATTCTCAAAATTAAAATTATTGTCATCAATGCCATTTTCATTATACTTAATATTCATACCTCTGTTTTTAGTACTGTCATCATCCAATACCCAATTGGGATTCAACGCAACGTCTTGAGTCTCCAGGACTATTGTATAACTTAATTTATGATCTTTATTATGATCACGCTTGGGTAGTTTTCGTATCTTGGTTAAGAGTGAGTAAAGATTGGCTCTGATTTCGTCATAGACGACCTTCCATGATAGATCATCGAACCCTGTGATTCTTGATGATGTATGTTAGTAACAAAGCTTGACTCATGATTTGCAATGTTTTTACATACTGCTTATCGTAGTAGTTTATGGAGGTGTGTAGGAACTCGACGAGGTTTAAACTATAGCGTTCTTTACTCTCCTGTGTTTCTTTATCAAACAATACCAACGATATCAACCGTATTTTTTTCTAGTATCCAGTATTAGCATATACGGTACTGAGTAAAAAAATGTTACTTACAAAGCATAAGTCATCCATGAGATCCCCAATCAGCTCATTATTCCATCTTATAACATCAGGATGTCTATTGTAAGGACATTGTATATTAAAAGAGTTGCGGGTCTCATAAGATTCTTCAGGGTATATACCTCGTTCTTTTGTTATTATGTTGATCCACGTAGCTAAGAATTGTTGGAATGAGAAGTACAGGTTATTCGGTGTGAGTGGTAAAGATCCATCAGAGTGTTTCTTTGGCAAGATCTTGCCCATTTTGTGTTGATATTTGGTGTAAAGAAGATGAAGAGTTGATTATAGCTTAGCAACTTCTGGTATAGTACACAATCGCGACGCGTTAATATATACTCTTCTACTACTTCACCTTCAATAAACAATAATACACTTGAAACAGAGGCAACAAATGTCCAGGATCAATAGTATTGGGCAGGATGATGTTCACAGGATCACATCTGGTCAGGTTATCGTGGATTTGACAACCGCTGTGAAGGAGTTGGTGGAAAACAGTCTTGATGCAAATGCAAAGAAGATTGAAGTTGTGTTCAAGAATTATGGGGTTGACTCTTTAGAGGTGATTGATGATGGTGATGGTATAGATGAAGCTGATTTTGACAAGCTTGCGCTGAAGCATTTCACTTCAAAGCTCTCCACATTTGAAGATGTGGCAAAAGTGAAGACTTTGGGGTTCAGAGGTGAGGCGATGAGCTCATTGTGTGCAATCTCCAACGTGAAAGTGATAACGACCAAAAAATCACCAAAGGGTACAGAAATAGAGTATGATCACTCAGGGATGATATCCAGCACCAAGGTATGCTCCAGATCCAAAGGTACTACCGTGTCGATTACTGATCTCTTCAAAAGTCTACCCGTAAGAAGAAAGGATTTCATAAAGAACTCAAAGAAAGAATTCACAAAATGCTTGACACTATTACAGGCATATGCTTTGATATCTGTGAATACAAAGATACTAGTGCATAATATGACACCAAAGGGGAAGAAGAATCTTGTTTTAAGCTCACAAGGTAACCCAACAATGAAGAATAATATCATCAATGTGTATGGATCAAATGGGTTATATGGACTTGTGCCCATAGACTTTGATTTGGACTTGAATGAAAATAAGTCAAAACTCAAAATACTGGATCATTCGATTGACTACAACATCAAAGTCACTGGCTTCATATCGAAATGCTCGTTTGGCTTTGGAAGATCGGCTACAGATCGTCAAATATTCTTCATTAACGACAGACCTGTCCATCTACAGTCATTCAGCAGAGCTATCAATGAAGTCTATAAATCGTTTAATCATTTACAATATCCCGTGGTGATACTGAACTTGACTTTGAATCCGTTATTTATTGATGTGAATGTTACCCCAGACAAAAGAACAGTGCTGGTTCATAATGAAGGGCATGTACTGGACAAGCTACGAGAGGTTCTAACAGGGTTCTATGATTCGGAGGACTTGAGTATGTCAAGGAACACACAGTCACAAGGGAAGTTAGATCTGCGAAGCTCTTCCATGATTGATGAAACCGATAACGCAGAAGTATCGCTTGTGCAATCTTCATTGAACACGAGTTTTGCATACACACAAGATGACGTTACAGTTTCGAAGCATGAACCTACACTTGAGAAAGTAAAGTCACCAGAAATCAAGAGTGGCAGCCTGTTTGTTCAAGAAGATGTAAGTGATGACAATTATGATCACATAGAGGAAAATGAAGAGTTAAGCGAGCAAAATGATACAGTTATCGATGAAGAACCACTGTTCAAAAAAAGAAAGACCACCGAAATGGATTCTTCCGTCTGTGACGAAAGTACCATGGACGATATAGAAGAGCCTATTTCTAGACCTCATCTTCCAAAAGTCGCAGCGGCAGAACGCCCATCTGTGAGAGATAGTCTTGCAACCCTAAGAAATCGCTTCAAACTAGGAAGCTCTAGCAATGACGATAAAGATCTTTCATCATTGCGAATGGAGGAATCTCCAAATAAACCACGACTCAAACAGTCGACTCTTGAACCTATGCTGATGAAGATAGGAGATAGAGAAATACTGCACAATGCCTTTGTGAACAAAAAGGGGACGCTGGTCTTTGGAGAGGATTGTCATTGTGATGATCATGATGAACACGACTCTGGTGAGGAGAATGACGCTGATGAGACACTACAGGATGACTATGTAGCCTCTCAAGAACTGGTCGAGGACGATAAAGAAGACGTCATTAATTTGGACGAGAATATCTCTGACGAAGAAGTCATTCCACTATATGGCACTCACTCGACATCGGTCAAGTCAGAATTCAGCCAAAAGTATTTCACACAGGCGGAAAGGGATAAAGATGCCTCACGGAACTATCAATTTCTTATGTCCTACGATATTCGAGATCCCGTTATAAAAGGGCGTAAATCTCGAGAAACAATCAAGCAAGAAGCATTGAGTAATATAGCTGTGGACAATATTGATGATCAAGAAGAATCAGAAAACAAGCTAACATTGACAGTTTGTAAAAAAGATTTTGAAGAGATGAAAATCATTGGTCAATTTAATTTGGGTTTTATTCTTGTTATTCGACAAAAAGATGATAAACAGGATCTTTTCATTGTGGATCAACATGCTTCCGATGAAAAGTACAATTTTGAGACATTGCAGAAGATTACAATCTTCGATAGTCAGCGTCTTGTTGTACCCAAATACATTGATTTGAACGCATTAGATGAATTGACTGTCTTGGATAATAAAGAAGTTTTCATCAAGAATGGTTTCAAATTTGAGATAGATGAGGAAGGTGAACCTGGAAGACGAATCAAATTGGTCTCATTACCATTATCCAAGAAAACTGTGTTTGGTGAGAACGATTTCAACGAATTAATACATCTGATCAAGGAAAATCCTGGGAACACTAGCTCGTTAAGATGTTCCAAAATCAGATCTATGTTTGCAATGAGAGCATGTCGTAAAAGTATAATGGTTGGTAGGAGTTTAAACTTGAAGACTATGACGACTCTTGTGCGTCATCTTGGAGAATTGGATAAACCTTGGAACTGTCCACATGGTCGTCCAACTATGAGACATTTAATGGAGCTTGAACAATGGGAACCATTTGTTGATGACTATACAATATAGAGGAGATTAATGAAAAGTTACGTATATACGATATTTTATCTGTAAAATCCTTTATTTCGAAAGAAATTTTCCTCCTATGTACATTATCCTTAATTTTTTGTGGCCTCTATGTTACACTTCTTCGCTTCGTCTTCATGAATTTGCTCATATTCTGAACATGTTTTTGAAAGCAGCAAAGACACCAGTAGTAGCTTGTTCTGGTGCATTCTCTCTAGCATATGTAGCGTAACCTCTTCTGTCCAATCTGTTCAACTTTCTAGCGGTCTTAGCATTGTTTCTGGTACCTTGACCATGAACTGGAAGACCCATGGCGTGTCTCATACCTTGGTAAGAACCAATAGTTCTCTTCAACTGGATGTTTTCACGAACAATAGCTCTGGCGTCACCTTCTATGGTCAAGTCAGATAGTTCTTTTGTCAAACTCAGTATTTGTGATTCGGAAAGTTGATGCATTCTCATCCATGGGTAGAACCCCAATTTGGCACATATCTCCTTAGCCTTCTTAGGACCGACACCGTAAAACTTTGCTGCTAGACCAATCTGTGTTTGAGAAGTTAGTTACCTTGAATTGAAATTGTTTCTCTTTATGTTCCCTTCTTGTAAGAGACACAGTTAGTGGTATACATACGTGAATTGGTTGCTTGGCCTTGAAGGCCTTACCCATGATGTGTGTAACCATATTTGAATGAAGTAGTGGATCTGTGGAGTACAAGCACGATAGAAAGATCTACTCAATCTGGCACCTATAATCTTGTCGATTCCATTGAACTCGTACGCATAATTTTGAGGAAAAAAGATGTCCGGATGTTGGAATCCGGTTCGGGCAGCAAGTACATACGCAGTAAATATAATTACTGAACATTAAATTAAAAACATGATATAAATAACTGAATAACTATATGCAAAAACAATACAAAAAGAATATTTCACGGGGTGGTGTACAAGCTCGGAAGGTAACTGTCTCGTTGTAGGTCCAATCTCACGATAAACAACACTCTTAAAAGTGCAATCATTGAGATAAAACTAGCCAACCCAATAGGAACCACGGCAAAGACAGTTATATTGTAATAGTCCACACTTCTTGGTTTATTATCATTCTTCAAATCCAAATTACTAGTGACGAAATTCTGAATGATGTAAAATCCTGTCAAGATACAAGATATGATGATCCATGTGTGTAATGAGTAAAACCCATCGGGACTTAATATTGCCAGTAGAGCTTGTTCTATTGTGATAAGAAGCATTGATAACGCCAGAACTCTCAGTATAGCAGCTCCTGTTTGATATGTGACGATCCATCTGACCATTAACCCATCAATGACAGAGAATGATAAATAAGCTGCGACGATACACCAGATACCTGCAATGAATTGTTCAGATGAAGTTGGGCTAGTCAAGATGGCAAGAACTTGGTTTTCATAACCTTTACCAGAGGATTGATAAGATGAGTACCATTTCTTGAAGCATTTGTAGGCGTTGTACAATGGCGGTATTAATACTGAGTCACGACATATTGTTAGGGCGAAGTGTTGTCTTGCGTTCAAGAAATTTAGCCCTAATAGTTTCAAACTGTGTCTTTCCTGTGAGCTTGTACGTTCCATTGGTGTTGTATCCTCTTGTGATGATGAGTTTCTTCTTGAGTCATAACTCATGTTATTCTGTCTATCTTGCGACATGATCTCCTCATAGGATGGAACACGTTCATCCATTGCAATGGGAGCTATTGGTAATATTGGGTCCATCACTAGACCAGAAAGGCTTCTGTATGATCCAGAGTGGTATCCGGCACCGAATGGGTCTCTTATATGGTCTCTAGGATAGTCTCTGCTCAAACTCGATGTTGAATGAGAGATCCGCATCTGTTGGAAAGCCGGATAGTCGTCTTCGTGAGGAGAAGGTGTTCTTGGTGGTCTGTCAGCGTAGCTTGTATCCTCAACGTTGTCACCATTACGGGCTCGTTGTCTGACAACACTCGCCATTATGATTTGTTATCACTCTGTTCTCTTGGTATCTCTTGATGTTGATATGCTGCAATAGTTGTTCCGAATGGGATCGTGCTCTTTAATATATTTAAGTAATGAAATGATGCCCTCTTTCCGGCCGGTCACCTCTTGATCTCAGGAATGTTGCTTGTTTCACAGTGCTGTCTGACACTTCAGGGGCGATAGCTGCTTCAACAGTGCTTGATAGAGTACTAAACAGCCAAAGGATCTGCTATTAAATGCAATAATTTCAACTTTTGGTGAACCGCTTTTAAGTTTACAGCTACAGCTTTTTTTTTAAATTTTAAAACTGTGAGAAAGCCAAAATCAGACAATAAGCGCAGAGGTTTTTTCAGGTTTTGACGTGATGCTCTTCAGGAACGGAAAGTGGCTGCTGCAGCTACAGGGCTGAAGTCTGAACAATGGGACGCTAGATCCGTTAGGGCTTAAGGCCTGATGTGTAGGATTTCCGGTACTCATGCACAGGCAGACAATCCTATAGGATGCAGTACAAAGTAGCAAAGGCAATGTTCAATTCAAAATCTATAAAAGTGACAGCCTACCAAGGCAAGGCAGAAGGTGATAAAAGTAGGAATGGTTGTTTGGAGGAAATCCTCCCATGACCCGAAGGTACCTCGATTTAAATGTTCTTTATGTATACTCTTTCCCACTGAGCACACGGTAGAAAAAAAAAAGATATGCGGTATTGTTCATGCTGGAAATAAAAACAACTGCGGTTTTTAAAGTTATCTTACCAAAACTTGTACCACGGGGTTTGTAGTTTCTTGCTTAAGGCCTTGTAATGCTCCATTTCGTTCCAACAGTCTCTCCCCCAATCACAACCAGCCATGTTAACAACGAAATCTCTATCCTTCTCACTATAGAAATATCTTGGATCACTGGCTTGTTCAGCACATGCACCTGGTGGGAAGGCATTAATGGCTCTCAATGGGATGAACCCAATACGTTCTCTAATCCATGGTTGAGTGTTGTACAAGGACTCTAATGCATCTTGTTCTTTATGCTCCCAGCTCATATGCATCTGTTCATAAAAAACAGGGTCCCACCAGATATCTAGCAAGGCTTCTGACCATTCAGATCTTCTAATCATGAAAGAACCCAAGTTGAACCCACCACAATCTTGTGTAATCAATAGATCTAATGGGTTGGAATAGTCCACATAAGGGATATCGGTCTTTAATTTCAATGGATTAAACTCAGTTAGTTGTCTATAAGTCAAATTATCCAATTTGTTGAAAACATGATCCTCCAATGAGATTTGAGGCTCCATAATGTAGGTATGCAAATCTAACCACCAGAACCATTCCGCCTTAGGGTATTGTCTCATGGTTTGCTTCAAGATGTCGACTTTCTCCCAACTTTCTCTCCATTCGTGACTGTATCTTTTCTTCATAGTCAAGTCCTTAATGGTCAAATCGTAGCCGTGTCTTTTGGCATAGTCTTTTTTGTTTGCAATAGATGATCTCTCAATGGACCATTCCTGAGCACCTTTCCATTTGAGCACACCACCACCTTCATTAGCAGCCAATATGATCACAACGTTAGGTTGTGTTAGTCTCCAGTGTGGGAGCAGTGGGATATTGGTAAATAATGATAAAAACACTAAAGATACCAACAAGATCACAATCTTTCTGTATCTAAAAAGTATTGATTTCAATGCATCCAGCACGCTCTTGGACCTAGGCGTGTACTTCAAGTTGGACTCCACATCCTTATCCACATACACCATCTTTGATCTGAATATACAAGTTCTTGAGCGGTGCTGCGAGCCGTATCTAAATTATTATGAAAACATTGTCAAAGCTGTACATTTCATGTTTTGGAAAACTTGCCGGTGGTTTTTTTTTCGTCAGGCCAACACGCAGCTTGTCAAAACCAAAACAAACGCTTTGGGGCCCTTTCAAGAGCGTTGAAGAAGTGGCTTATATTGGCAATTGGTAGTAGCTAAAATTTAATGGGTATCAACGAGAAGAGAGAATAACATACTGTAAGATTTACCTGATAATAATGGCTGTTAAAAGTAGATCAAGATGTAAAAAATCAAATAGAGGCCAGTCTCCCACGCGAATGAGTTTTGCAAATCGTAATTACTTATGTAATCAAGATCGATACTGAAGCTATGCGCAATTCTTGAGCTGTAAATTGGAGCTATACAAGGATTAAAAGCTCTTCAAGTCATCGATTTAGGTCTCAATATTCTATATCACAGGTCTAAACTTTATTTTTGATAGATCAAAATCTAGCATACACATTTTATACAATTTGAAATCTGAAAACAAAAAGAAGTGGTTACCATTTAAAGTAGAAGTAGCTATTTTTGGTCACAAAAATCTGTATTTTTTATCAAAATACTACACTGATATATTTATCCCTTGCGAGCTAGCTCTCTTAAGATATGAATTTGCTGTTTCAAGCTTCAAATTAGCTCAAATTGCGAAAAAAAATCCTGGTCACGTGACACAAAAATTGACTACCGGGCATTCACTACAGCAATGTTTTACAACAAGTATCCGATGTAGTGTAACGGCTAGCACGGTCCGCTTTCACCGGGCAAACCGGGGTTCGACTCCCCGCATCGGAATATTTTTTTGGATTATCTTTTTCTCTCTCTTTTGAGAGATATATCCATTACAACGTATGTGTAGTGATTTTTTGAAGTAACTTTAGTATTTTTGTGCTTCAAGACACTTTAATTGGAGGTAAATTTTCAGGTTTTTCCCGGAAATTGCATTAAAAACCCACCGAATGTTTTGAAAGCCAGGAGTTTAAGATGGAGTTGTGAAGAGAGTACCTACTATCTCAAAATCACTGCTCTCAATCTGGCTGAGCAATACATCAGGTAGTAGGGGGTAACGTATATTAATCCTGAGTGTATCAATACTAGTGACTTGTGACTATGGTTGATGGGGGTAGTGGCTCTACCAAAAACTTTCGTTGCCTGGACAACAGCCCTTAATTAGAAAACACGCGCGGTGAATTTGTAAACAAAAAAAGACATCATCATTGCAATAAGAAGGCGTACCACTTAGAAGGCTTCAAAGCACTGAACAGCGCTCCAACACACTTTCAAATGCTTCAGTATACTGGGAGTGAACTATTGAACGTTTTCAATAGCAGCATAAAGGGTATGTGGGAGTCCAGAACAATTTTACCGCTTTAGATACTAACTAATTTGATTCAGACAATGAGGAAAAAATTAGAGTACTCACGGAATTGAAAGCCCATATCAAAAGGGAACTTGTGAACATAGATGAAGTGCAGAAATATTTCGAATGCTTGAAAGTCGCAAATAAATCACCAGATCACAGAGTGTCTTCTATCGCCTTCTCCACACTTTGTCATTTGATCAAGAGAGTGAGCATGCAAGATTCTCCCAAATTGAAAAACGTATCCAAAATAGTGCTACCCATCTTGGTGAACAAACTCTTAGATTCAAAAGCCAACTTTAGAGCGCAAGCAAAAACTTCATTAGAAACTTTTTGGCTTGCAAGTCCTACCGCTGTGGAGCATTATTTGAAAGACGCTGCGTTAATCCATTCGAACCAAAATATCAGATCTGAATCAATCATCTTCATTTCTGACCTCATAGATATCAGTAATACTTTCGACTTCGAACAATTCTTACCAAATCTTGTGAATCTTTTGAGAGATGACGCCATAGATGTCGTCAAGAATACCGAGGTCCTCTTGGTAAAGTATTTCATGATCAATAAGGGTAAAGTCAATTCGTTAGTCAATGAGTTTAAGAAGCAAAGAATAGAGCCCAAAAACGCAACTAGAATATTGAAGGATATTGATATATCAGTGGCCAATTCATACTCGCTTGAAGCAAGAGCACAAACCACAAGAACCATAGATTCGTTTAATAATCTGACGAAATCAAGAATCACCAAACCTTCGCAAACCTTACCAAAGAATCAAGATGGTAAATCGTCTACTTCAGGTGGGCTAGAATCTATACTAGAGAAGATACCATCAGCAAAGCTTGATCAGACAATCCAGCCACTTGTACTAAACTCAACTCAAGAATTACACAAGGAGGTAGAATCGCTACTTCAGCCATTCTCTGGCAAAGAGACAGAGTTCAACTGGGCATTGAGAGAAAAGAATATCGTGAAATTCAGAAGTATAGTGATAGGGAACTCAGAATTTTACCCAGATCTGCTAGTGACTTCCACTCGTCATTTGATGGAAGGTATATCGAAGGCTATTGCTTCCTTGAGAACAACTTTGTCATCTAATGGTTGTCAATTAGTTAAAGAGTTAGCAGCTTATCTAAACAAATCCATTGATCCTATTGTTGAGCAACTTTTCCACCCACTAGCATCTGTGACATCAGCTACGAAGAAAATTGCGTCCATGAACGCTTTCGGCGCTCTTTGTGTTGTTTTAATCAACACAAGTTTCAACAACAGAATTTTCAGTCAATGTTTCGCAATGGGACAGGATAAAAGTATACAGCCACGCTTATACTCTTCCACATTTCTCCAAATTCTCATTTTGAAGCACGGTACAAAATTCGATGACCACCACCTCGACTCAATAAAGAAATGGCTGATAAAAGGTATTGCTGATCCAAACACTACAGTAAGAGAGTCCATGAGAACGACTTTTTGGATCCTTCACAGAAGATTCCCGGTCATTAGCGAATTCATTTACAATAAGCAAGATATGAATATCAAGAAGGCACTAGATAGATCCAAACCTGCAGATATCACTTTTGCATCAGCATCCCAGATACCCAGAGCTTCTGGCATTCCTATTGAAAGAAAGAGACAATCAATCCGTGACTTTGTTGCTTCTAAACAGAGAGAAAGAAGATCAACTTCAGATACCTCAACCCTAAACTCCAAATTTAAAGAATCAACAGATCACAATTCGGATGTGTCAGTGATGGGCGAAATTGGTAGGGCAAGTCGTATCGGTGGACCTCAAAGAGTGAGAGTGTCAAGTGCAGGAAGCAATCATGGTGCATTACCTCGTCAATTATCTAAGGGAGCCACTAGATCCACATCCTTCAACGTTTCAACCATGAATGAACCGCCAGCTATTGTCAGTAATCACAACATCGAACAAAAGAGTGAAATGGAAACAACAATCAAACTTTTAAGCTCATCACTAACTAGAGATCGTATACAAGGGATTCATAGGCTACATGAGCAATTGACCAATGGTAAACAAGTGGGTGATGTCTCACAACCCTTAACAAATCTCATCATTCTGGACAGTATACTTTTGAAACCGTTACTAAATGTTTCACAGTTTTACAGCTTGATTGACAAGGAGTACGCTCTCAAAGTAATCGCTGTTAACAAAGAAACCCCCAAACTTTTGATTGAGAAATTCGGGGAAGTGGAAGTTGTTAAATCAATGAACTCAATAATCAGATCTCTTGTGACATCAAAGTTTGATAACGCACCAGCTACAATGTTTCACATAAAGTACAAGACGACGTTTTTGAATTTTTTAATCCAAAACTTATATGGTATTGTGTCAAACGAGAACTTCCAGGGGATGGAAGAGGTCTTTGAAGATACATGTCGCTCGATATTTCCTCTATCTATAAGTGACTATCCTAAATATGACGAGCTTGTCATTTCTTTGCAAGAGTACGACAGAACTCGATTTGAAACATTTCTGCAAGATTCCAGTGCTTACATCAAAAGCAAGATACATCTCATTATCAAAGATTTCACAGGAACCCCAGATGAAAAGCCAGAGGTAACAGAGTTCGGTATTGGCGAGATGACAATGATAAATCCTTTGAATAGAAAGCCAACAGACCCAACAACCTCAATTAACCCAGGGTTTGGTACTGATATGACAATGATTTTACCAAATTTCGGTAATGCACAGCATCCACAAGAGATCGAAGCTATCGAGAATACCCTTGGTGCTGCTCATGAGAAGGTTGATTACATGGGTGATATTTTCAACAAAGAAAATGACACCAGAATATCATCCATCGAACCAGTTTTAGAGCCAGAAACAGATACTAGAATGTCATCTGTTGAGCCAGAACCAAAGTCTGAAGCAAACATTAGAACCTCATCTGCCGAGCCAGAACCTATGGATACAACAGACGACGTCAATACTGAATTGTATGAGAATGAGAACATTGACGAATCGCATAAGAATACCGCTCTAGAAGCTAATGAAGAGGAGATACCAGTTCCAACTCAAGACCACGATGGTGACATTGTCATTCGAAATGATCCGCAAAGAGTCGAAAGTCCATTTATGGAAGACCCTACAGTGGATGATCATATTGAGGCTGTCTCGAGAGTTGACACAACACCATCCAGAAGTGGTGTAGGAGAAGCCATTTTGACTCAAGAACATGTGAAAGATGCAGAAGGCGAAGGTCCGATTGAGAATGATAGCGATGATCTCACCCACAACATTACCAGCCAGATCAGCGGAATTCAAATTTCACCACTGAAACACAAGAGAGGCAATGAAACCATGACGTCCAAACTTGTTGAGCTGACAGATCCTCTGTTTAAGCAAAAACCCGTAAAGATCGAAATATTCGAAGATAAAGTTGAAGAAGTGAAAAGTACAAAAAGTCTCACTGAGCTTGAGCTCCACCACTCTATACACAAATTGGAAAAATCGTCGAGAAAGGATCAAAACTTGGTTGATGTGATCACGCATTTGACAAGTCTATTTGGTAGTAAAGAAGTCAACGAAGAGGACATGAATGGAATGATAGAGTGCTTACACAAGACCTTAAAGAACGAGGATGCATTGACCTGGATGAAAGAAAGTGGATACCAAACGCTTATCAGATCTCTCATTTCATACTTCAACTCTTGCAGGCAAATAACGAAGAGCCTTTGCTTCAAGGGAATGGTTATAATGAAAGAGGCTATTGTTTTAAGTTCCGTCTTAGATGGCAGCCTAGGTCTCACTGAGGTTGAGTCCCTCATGGAGATCTTGATAATGGTTGTCCAAAATTTGAAAACCTTCAAGAACGAACTATACGTGGCTGCAGAAGAAGTAGCATCTGAATTGTTAGACCAACCAATACCTGATATCAAACAAACTATGAGATCACTGTGTTTTAAGTTTTTGAACAACATAGAGGGAGAAAAGCGTGTACCATTGGTTTCGTTTTTGATGAACACTATATTGAAGTGTATCAGTGATGAAGACTTGGAGTATGAGCAAATAAAGGAAATCAGTGAGACAGCGTATAACCATCTTCTGAGTGAGGAGGTTGAATTGAGAAGATTATCAATAATGACATTCGCCCAATGCAAAAACAAGTTACAGGTTCTTGATCAGAACTCTATCAAACAAGATAATGGTGTTGCGAAAGATTTGTCTGGTGAGTTGTTCCAAAAGTTGAGTACTTCTCAAAAGAAGTTGGTTGACTACTACGCCAATTTGTAATACAAAATGATAGTTGATCGTACATAAACAATATTCTAATGAACAATATGTAATTAAACAAAAGTTTCTCGACGCTTAGTTGAGTAGGTTGTCTTTTAGAAAGGTCATCTCTTTCTGAACATCAGATTTTGATGGAATGATGAGCCAGGTCTTTGACCACTACTGGCCAAGCTACTACTCTTCCCTCTCAATCCCAATATTGGTGTACCTTTCCCTATTTTCATATGAGCAGACAAACGCTGTGCCATTTGTGAGGTTGCCGCCCTGTTTTTCGTTATTCTGTTTGAACCTGTTAAAGAATTTTTGTTTCTTTGATCATTAGTGTTCGATAATGGTTGCAAGAAAGGTTCTGGGGTTCTCGAACTATGTGATGAATTTGAAGAGCCATTTGACATTATTGGATTACTGTTGTTGGATTGAACACTACCACTTCGAGATCCCAAGTCATTGACATTGGTAGGGATGTGATGATTGACAAATTTCTTAATAGGGGAATTGCTCAAGATGTTGGTTGATTCGGCCATTCTTCCTTTTGTCATATCGAAAGAGCCACTGGTACGTCGTGGGAAGGAGTGGGACTGCGGTTGAGGTGCATGTTGCTGCTGCTGTTGATGTTGCTGTTGTTGTTGGCTTGAACGAGCAGAGGGGAATGATCTCTGTGTAGAGCTCTGCTTGATCTGGTTGACAAAGGACCTAGTTATCACTTTTCTTTGGTCCATGCCTGGTAACCCATCTATAGAGTCGTTCTCTGTAAGATCTATAGTTTCAGGTCGTGCAAGATGTGCTTGTTGACTCTCCAGTCTACTGTTTGAGTTGGATTTCAAGTAATGGTTCTCTTTCTCCAACATCGTTATTTTACTGTTATTTGTGGTTAGATACACTCAAAGTGAAAAAGAACAAGGGTATCACATACTTTTCCATTTCGTCAACTTGTGCAATCTTATCTTTAGCCATGGCTAAAAGGCTTTTCTGTTTGTTAATCTTTTGTACTAGTCTTTCTATCAAGCTGTTCTGACTGTTGATCTTCTCCACTAAGGCACAATATTGGAACTGAGCTGAAGCAAACAACTGTTCCACTTGACTGGGGAATGGAGTGAAGAAGGGTTGTATTTCAGTTGGAAGTTTTGCGTCAATCTTCACTAGTGAGACATAATCATGATTACAGACAGGACACCTTATTTTCGACTTCTCCAATGTATTATGATATGATTCACCTTTAGCAGCGGTTAATATCCAAGCTTAAGCGTTCCTGTTTATAGACTTTGGTATCATTGTTTACCTTTTGTTGCATGTTCACGACAGACAATATGAGCACAAGATGTCAAGTAAAGCTCATTTCTTTGATGATCTGGGTTGTTGGAATGGCACAAACTGCACGATATGTATGGCTGCGTGAGATCCATTCTCTTGTCTTGTAGCACTTGTTGCTGCTTTGAAGTAGTTTACTGAAGAATAAGTAGTTGATTCTAGTATTAGCCGCTGAGTTTATTATTTGATGAAATTTTGACTGTCAATATTTTACTGTCAAATATCATGCGTATACTATTTGAAACCACCAGCTAGCTATATTTCTACTGCTAGTCTTAAGTTGATACTGGATAGCCTACAGGATATCATAGCTGAATGGACAAATGTCTTCCGAGTAAGCTGTACAATGTATACTATACAGTCTAAACCGTCTAACCTGAACGTAGCTTCAAGACGTGGGTGAACCTACTATGGAGCTTGCATGATTTACACCCAAGTTTCACGCAGTGCCAAAGCACTGTCCGCAATTGGTCTCTCTAACGCTTTCCTGGGGCCCTCAACAAGATATCCTGGGGTTCAGCTCTAGGACTCCGCGTAGCTGCAATAACTGGAGAGCATAAGTGACTTCCTAGAGACCTCATCAACAACTATCAATCTCCCACCAAAGAGCCTCAATTAGACTGCCAACGTCCCACGGGCCTGAGCCCAGCGCTCAGCGTGAACTTTTTGGCGGGATGACAATCGCGGATGAGTCAAATTTGTTTCCTGTTTCGCTTGGAAAGGCTCCGGTGAAGGGAAAAAGATCCAGGGCCAAATTTCGAAAAAAAAGGCTAGTGGAAAACTCGATAAATACAGATCACGAAGACCCACTTCTCAATCCAACTCAATTCGAAGGTTTTGTTCTATTCTATCTACCAGCTGAATTACCAAAGATGCTTCGTTACGCCACCCTCAGATCTTCTTTAAGATCCCAAGCTTTGAACAATGTCGCTTACCGTTCATTTTCCCAATCTGCCTTCTCTTTAGATAAGATCAAGGTCAAGACTCCAGTTGTTGAATTGGATGGTGATGAAATGACCAGAATCATCTGGCAAAAAATTAAAGACAGATTAATCTTGCCATACGTTGATGTCGATTTAAAATACTACGATTTAGGTATTGAATCCAGAGATGCCACTAACGATCAAATCACCATTGACTCTGCCAACGCTATCAAGAAGTACGGTGTCGGTATCAAGTGTGCCACTATTACTCCAGATGAAGCCCGTGTTGAAGAATTCGGTTTGAAGAAGATGTGGAGATCTCCAAACGGTACCATTAGAAACATCTTGGGTGGTACTGTCTTTAGAGAACCAATTGTCATCCCAAGAATCCCAAGATTGGTCCCAGGTTGGGAAAAACCAATCATCATCGGTAGACACGCCCATGGTGATCAATACAAAGCCACTGATCTTGTTGTCCCAGGTGCTGGTAAATTAGAATTGGTCTACAAACCAGCTGATGGTTCCGAAGCTCAAACTTTGGAAGTTTACGACTACAAAGGTGCCGGTGTCGGGTTAGCCATGTACAACACTGACGAATCCATTGAAGGTTTCGCTCACTCTTCTTTCAAATTGGCTATCAGCAAGCAATTGAACTTGTTCTTGTCCACCAAAAACACCATCTTGAAGAAGTACGATGGTAGATTCAAAGATATCTTCCAAAAGATCTACGATGAACAATACAAGGCCAAATTCGAAGAATTAGGTATCTACTACGAACACCGTTTGATCGATGATATGGTTGCCCAAATGGTTAAATCTAAAGGTGGGTTCATCATGGCTTTGAAGAACTACGATGGTGATGTCCAATCCGATATCGTTGCCCAAGGTTTCGGTTCTTTAGGTTTAATGACCTCTGTCTTGGTCACTCCAGATGGTAAGGCTTTTGAAAGTGAAGCCGCCCACGGTACTGTCACTAGACACTACAGACAACACCAACAAGGTAAAGAAACCTCCACCAACTCTATTGCCTCCATCTTTGCCTGGACCAGAGGTTTGGCTCAAAGAGGTAGATTGGATGGTACTGAAGACGTTGTCAAATTTGCCGAGTTATTGGAAAAGGCCACTTTGGACACTGTGCAAGAAGATGGTATCATGACTAAAGATTTGGCCTTGGCTACTGGTACCTCTGCTAGAGACAGTTACGTCACCACCAACGAGTTCTTGGAAGCCGTTGAAAGACGTTTGAAGAAACAAGTTGAAGCTGCTCAGTTATAAGTGTGCTTTAAATCGTAATAGACTCATACATGAATGGTGGAGGGATTATAACATATTGAATTGTTGAAACTCACCAACTTGAAACTTCTGAACTCGTTATCTTCTTCTTTTTTTTTATATGGATACATCGATCCCATTAGGGGGTCAACAAAAACGTAAAGCAAACGGGAAATGCTGGTCATGAATATATTTAAAAGATATTTATACATTTCAAAACAATCATCAACTTCGTAGTACGTAACCATCGCTTCTCTTTACCGCCCACTCACTTCACACAGATTGTCATTACCGCCTTATTGCTTTTCAGCAGAGACAATTGTTGGTGTATGATGGACGTTTGGATGATCTTCTGCTGGTTCTTGAGAGTCTAATACGTTCCATAGTAAGATCAGCCCATAGTATGTAGAGAAAGTGACTGCTAGTATCTTTACCAGAGGTTTACCAAATTCTCTATAGAACAGAGCCTAGAACAGCGCGTTAGTCTAAATTCATAGTATTTTGTGCACGGTAACATTGAAAGAAAGAGCTTTACATACGTGAGGGCTGACTGGTTTCTCTGATTTGGCGGAAGCTGATGCGTTTGGGTCATTGGATGATGCTTTTGGCTGTTGTTGGTTTAGTCTTAACTTCGAATGAGATATAAGTCTCTTTTGCAGGACTGGACCAGCTAGTCTCGAGCTATTTAGTAGGCGAGTGGCTCTGAACATATCGAGTGATTGGTATTGGTAACAAATTGTGACAAGAGTATAGCCAGAGAGTCAGCTGTGCACCTCTTTTCCAGCGAGTTCATTGTCAATTGCATCATCATCTCCAGACTCACACCAGAGATGTCGCGAATTGGTTCTACACATGTCAAAACACCAATATTCACAATGTAGTTGATAGTATATACAAATGATCTAAATGCTAGAAAGCTACGCGCTTGGGTTCAATGCCTTATATTCCTTTTCCAAGCCTCTGACAGTTCTCCATAAAACATTCTTCTCAGTTTCACCAGGAGCACCACAGGCGGCCCATCTAATCTTACCATGATGATCAAGCACATAGATGTAACCGGAAAAGCCACTAAGCAATTGGATTTCCTCTCTAAGACCGATCTTCAAACCTTTCTTTGGGACGATGAAGTATTTATCCTGTCTTTCAGTGTGTAGTATCTTCTTGATACCTGATTTGGAAATTTTCACAAAGAAGGCCTTGACCGCGTTCTCTGTGACGTTAATGTCCACGATTTGTGAATGTGGATAAGATTTCAAGAATGCGTCATAACCTTCTTTAGACAGGTAGTCTGCATCTGATAATTTGAAGTATGGTTTGATCATCTCTTCGGCAACTTGAGAAGTAAAGACTCTCACAATGGATATTTTCCCCAACAAAGTGGATGTAGTACCTCTAATCTTGGAACTGTCCAATGTTTCACCAGAGAAATTTGGGAAGTATAGTGCCTTTTCAGCCTTCCAGTATGATGGTGGTGAGATAAACATCTTACCGCCTGTTTGTCTATATGTGTGAACATCGTATAGACCTGATCTTGAGATTTCCTTTTCCAACTCAGCTTGTCTTTCGACATTTTTCTCAGGATTAATGAAATCCTTGTATTTCTGTTTAATACCTCTTGGATCAGAAGCTGGATTGTCGGTATCCTTTGGTGGTTCTTTGAATCCAATTGGTCTGTTCAACTGTTCAACAACATGTCTCTTTGGCGCCGTGTTGGCCAATTGCTTATTTAGCTTTGTAAGGAAGAGCTGTGAAGAGCTAGTGGAGAAGAGTCTCTGGGTGGGTATTCTGGAAAGGAAGGAAGTATTCAGCATGATGAGCTATTAAATTGGAGCTTGACTTGAAGAACTTGTGTTTTGAAAGCCTTCAAAATGTAAGCTTCTAGATCCAGAAATTTCGATTTTCAAAGTTAGGAAACGGGCCACACCATACTTAACATCAAAGTTCTGATCTGATCTCGGATCATCAATTAGATCTACAGGTCCAAAAAGGTATAAAGTCATAAAATGCACTTTGTTTTATTGTTTATATAAATAAGTTTATATAATGTTGGGTATTTCTAGTGTGGGAAAAAAGTATATGTGTGGAAAAAAGAAGCAGTCAATGTTTGCACTGCTTAGAAAAGAACAGATTTTTTTTGTTTGAGCTAATCATGAAATGGTAGCTATAGTTTGTTTAATATATCTATTTGTGATGTATGGTATATGTGTTGCTAATGCACTTATAAGATCAAACCAACGGCAGCAGCACCGATTAAAGCACCGACTGGAGCGTTCAAGATCATACCGGCACCGGTTTGGGTGACAATGGATTGAGCAGAGGTGGCACTTGAAGTAGTGACAGTGGAGACAGTGGTAGCTGGAACAGATGAGGTTGAAGCAGCAGATGAGGTAGATGGAGCGGCAGCAGAAGAGGAGGTGGAAGTAGCAGCGACTGAAGATGAAGATGAAGAGGCGGCAGCAGCGGAAGATGAAGAAGCAGCAGCAGAAGAAGAGGAAGCAGCAGCAGAGGATGATGAGGAGGAGGCTCTAGCAGAGGATGAGGAAGATGATGAAGCAGCTGATGATGAAGAGGCTCTAGCAGAGGATGATGAAGAAGAAGAAGCTGAAGAAGATGAGGAACGAGCGGATGATGAAGAGGAGTTGATTGCGGCACCGACATTCTTACACGAGTTTTGGAATTCAGTGTAAGCAGTATCACTCAAACCGTTTGGACAGATAGAATCCAAACATGATTTCATAGCAGTGTTTTCATTCTCACAAACACAACCAATGTTGTTTAAAGCATTACAAGAGTTTGAGTTCTTGACGACTTGTGAGGCACAGGCTAATAAACAAGCTGGTGGAGTTGCAACAACTTCAGAGACCAAGAAAGCGAGGGCAGCGACTGAGGTGAAAGTGAATGAACGCATCTTTTTATCTAGTTTCCTGTGTATGTGGTATCTCGAGGGATAAGGTTGTTGAAGGAATGTGGGTGTTGGATCTTGTTGAGATCTGGGATCTCAAGGGTTTTTAAATATAATTTTCGAAATGTTATGATTCCAGATTTCTATTTTAAGTAACTGGCTTCAAGTTTTCTTACAACAAAACAGTGCAGTCGTCCCAGCGATTTCAGGCAAATTACCCAATGCGGTAAAGTGCCCGAGGGTAACTGGCCGAATCGGGAAACAGCCAACGACCGAAAGAGGTTTTGCAGCTGGACATCCGAGACTTTACCGGAAAGGGAAATAACGGCAAGGCAAGGAGAGCGCAACGCCAAACCTTGTCCAAATCGGGAGAGTTTGGCGCTAATAGTCATCAGACCGAAATGGCTGTCAATTGGCTTCTCCAGACAGAGATCAAGCTTATGAAGTATTCTTCAAAAGAGTTGATCATAAACGCTTAGGTAGATACAGTGGAGCACTAACATAACATCCCACCTACCAATTAAGACAATTGTAACCTTTTTAACCGAGGAACCTCCAAGTCTCAAGGCTCAGATCTTGGATCAGAGAGGGCGTAGTGGCGTTACCAGAACTCGACTTCACCAAGGTTGGAAGACTTATCTCCAGTTTTTGAAAAGATCAAAGAATTAAATTTGATATAGAGTCTGATAAATCAACACTTGGACTGACAATATTCCCTTTCATTTTGCTATACAATTGAGGAGAAGTCAGCCTGCTACTTACCACTCTATCGTTACGAACAACAACAACGCAAACTAGAATTTGTGAATGAGGCTTTTCCCCATTGCTGTTCAGTTAACTAGATTATCCCTCCTAAGTGTTCATTCGTCAATCACAGCTAGAAGCGCTACACATCTCCTAAGACTATACTCCAGGCCTATCATCAGAACCATGGCTACCGCTTTCAAAACTTCAAATGGTATCGAGAAACCAGACTTGGATGATAGAGAATACAAGCTCTTGAAATTGAACAATGGTTTAAACGCCCTCTTGATCAGTGATAGTAAGACCGACAAATCAGCCGCCGCGCTAGATGTCAACGTTGGTGCCTTCAGTGACTATGAACACTTACCAGGTCTAGCCCATTTCTGTGAACATTTGCTCTTCATGGGTACCAAGAAGTACCCATCAGAAAACGAATACTCCAGTTTCCTTTCAAACCATGGCGGTCATTCAAATGCCTACACAGCGGCAGAAGATACCAATTACTATTTTGAGGTAAATCACCAGTACTTGGAAGGCGCCTTGGACAGATTCAGTCAATTCTTCATCTCTCCGTTGTTTGATGAAAGTTGTAAAGATCGTGAAATTAGAGCGGTTGATTCTGAAAATAAGAAAAACCTTCAAAATGATACGTGGAGATTGTACCAATTGGAAAAAAGTTTGTCCAATCCAATTCATCCATTCCACAAGTTTTCAACTGGTAATTTGGAAACTTTGAAAGAAATCCCAGAGTCTCAAGGTATCGACGTAAGAGACGAATTATTAAAATTTTACAAAGATTCATACTCTGCAAACTTGATGAAACTAGCCATCATCGGGAGAGAAGACTTGGATACATTGGAAAAATGGGTCGTTGAGAAGTTTAGTGAAGTGCCAAATTTCAATAGACCAAAACCTACTTTCCAGTCTGCTCCATACACTCAGAATGAATGTAAAAAATTGATCAAAGCTAAACCGGTTATGTCCAAAAACAAATTGTCATTGGCTTTCATTGCACCAGACCATGATGAACATTGGGAAGTCCATACATCTCACTATTATAGTCATTTAATCGGTCATGAAGGTAATGGTAGTTTATTAGCATACTTGAAATCCAAAGGTTGGGCAAATGGATTATCTGCCGGTGGGTACACAATCTCTAAAGGATGCGGTACTTTTGGTATTGATGTTGACTTAACTGAAAGTGGGCTGAAAAATTATGAAGAAGTCTTATACGCCACTTTCCAATACATCGAATTGTTGAAAGTCTCACTTCCACAGAAATGGATCTATGACGAGTTAAGAGATGTTAGTGAAATGAACTTCAAGTTTAGACAAAAGGCATCTCCTTCAGGGACCGTGTCAAAGTTGGCTAAAGAACTACAAAAAAATCATGTTCCAGGTGAATTCATTTTAAGTAAATCAGTCTTGAGATCATACAACCCTGATTTGATCACCGATTATGGTCAACATTTGACAATTGACAACTGTCGTATCACCTTAATTTCTCAAGATCTTGAAACTGATAAAACTGAAAAATGGTACGGAACCGAGTATTCTATCGAAGATTTGTCCAGCGAATTGGTTAAAAAGTTTAGAACACCTGTGTTAAACAGTCATTTACACTTGCCAAATCCAAATGCTTTCATCCCAACCAATTTCGATGTCGAGAAATTGGAAAACGTTGAAATAGCCAAAAAACCAACATTACTCAAGTCAAACGACAAGATTAGAGTCTGGTATAAAAAAGATGACCAATTTTGGGTTCCAAAGGCCTACATCCAATTGTTGATTAACTTGCCAATCACCACTGCAACACCTTACAACAACGTCTTGACACACTTGTTTGTTAATTTAATTGATGATGCCCTCACTGATACTTCATACCAAGCCGAATTGGCTGGGTTGACATTTGCTCTTCATACAGGCAAGGAAGGCCTTATTTTAGAAGTTAGCGGGTACAATGAGAAGGCACCTGTGTTATTGAAAGAAGTTTTGAAAACTTTGACCACTTTCAGACCAACTGAAGAGAGATTCAATATCTTCAAGGAGAAATCCATGAGAAACTATAAGAACTTTGGTTACAAAGTTCCATACAGTCAAATTTCCACTGTTTTCTCATCTTTATTGAATGAAAACTTTTGGGAAACCGAGGATAAGATTGCCGCCCTTGAGTCTATTACATTTGAAGATTTGACATATTTTACACCATTGATCTTCAAGCAATCTTTCGTGGAAGCCTTGATCGAGGGTAACTTCCACACAAAGGAAGCCAACGAAATCGTTGATATCGTCGAAACACACATCCAATCAGCACCACTTTTCAAGTCCCAAAAGGTCAAATCGAGATCCTTCTGGATCCCAGATAACAAGGCTTATAGATATGAAAGTTATCTTCCAGATGAAAACAACAAAAACACATGTGTTCAACATTTCATTCAAGTTGGTGAATTGGCTGATAGACCTTTACAATGTATCACTGAACTTTTGGCCCAATTGATCAAGGAACCAGCTTTTGACACACTACGTACTAAGGAACAACTTGGTTACATCGTTTTCAGTGGATTGCTAGAGACCAGAACAACTTTTGGTATTCGTGTTATCATTCAAAGTGAAAGAAACTCGACATATTTGGAATCCAGAATTGATAACTTTTTCCAACAGTACCATACAACTTTGAAAGAGCTATCAGAAGAGGAGTTTGAAAAGAACAAAGAGGCATTGATTGGCAGAAAATTGGAAAGTTTGAAGAACTTGAGTCATGAGAATAACAGATTCTTACGTGCTATCTCAAACGGGTTCTACGATTTCTTGCATAATGATAAAGAATCAGAGATCTTGAGAAAGATTACCAAGAAGGAGATGCTTGAGTTCTACGAAACAAAGATTCTGAAAAACAATGCTAAATTGATCATCAACTTACATTCAAAGATCAACAGCGATGAGGAAACAGTGGAAGGATACCCAACTGGTGAAGTTATTCCAGACGTGGGACAATTTAAATCATCCTTATACTTGACACCAGCTGCTAAACCAGTTGAAGAGTTGATTTTACAAAACTTCCAACCAAAGTTATGATCGTGAACCATTCCCTGTATCACACTCATGTTACATACGCATAGTTATGCGAAAGCATTATTTATAAACATGTTAGATTATTGCATTATCATGTAGTATAATATATGCATGGTACAGTCACAAACTACAATTCACTTTTGAAGACACACATGTGTATATATTATAATAAAGATATCTCCTTTCATCGACATTCAGATTCCATCGCCTCATCTTGAGACACACGGTATCCAAACTTCCTATCCAGGACGAAAATTTTGATCTTGGAAACGATCATTAAGAGACTGCAATCTCCGTAATGGCAATGAAATAACTTGATAATTTACATTAATTCATCGTGGCAAATGTTTCCCTTATACTTTTTGATTGGAGAAAGGGAAACAAAACTAAAGACAAGAGAAAATTTGGGGACCGGAAATTTTTTTTATACCTTTGAATTTTATCGGTAGGTGCACGCAGCTGATAATGCAAAACTATGAGGGCATCGCGGGTTAAGTGGGTACTCTACATTAGATCTCATTGAAAAATTGAACAATATTAACGTAACTATGTGCATTATATGGAGTATACTGGTGTCTATTGGGTCCACATAATGGATTCTCTAGGCCAAACACGTTTGAACAAGGACATGGCAACAGTATCTTGTGAAGAAATCTTACCATCAAAGTTAGCCTTGAAGTAACCATGAGTACCCAAACTTTCCTTAATGAAACCTGATCTACCGGATTTGGTGAATAATGGGACGGCTTTAAAGAATTGAATATCTTCAGGGTTAAAGAACATGTAACGGATAGTGACGACGTTCTTGTGGATTTTCAATGGATGACCTGTCAAGACGGCTCTCTTGGCTAGGACTCTTTGATGTTCAGCGTTCAAGAAGGATCCTTTACCAATTAGTTCAATCTTCTTTGGGAACTCTGCTGATTGTTTAAAGAAAATGGCTGGTGCATTGGTGAAGTTAACTGGTGCAATGGCAGTGGCGATACCAACAGCGTCTCTATGTAAGAATCTTTCGTATTTGTGAACGTTATTTGGTGTGTTTGAGGCTGATGAATAGATTGGTTTGATGACTTGACGTCTTGGACCGTATTGAACAATGATGGTATCTTTTGAAGGGATTGGTTTTTCATAATCTTCCCATGGTTGGATGGAGAAGTTGATAACGGCCAATTTGTGTTCATGTTCCAATAGACCATACACTATGAATGGAATCTCTTTAAAGTTTGGAATGCTTTGCGTTATTAATTGTGGAGCTTTGATGTATAATTTGACTTTAGAACCTGCAGTGACTTGAGCTTCTTTGATTGATTCTTTCAATATCTTGTTTTTAGTGGCTTTGAAGTTGGAGATACGTAATAATCTTCTCCATTCAGATGGGGCTTTTGGATCATATTCATCACAATCCCAGATAGAATTGTGCAAGTTTTTCAAACCTCTGTATCTATGCAATCTTTCCTTACCTGATTCGGTTGGGTTCAATTCCAGTTCATCAGGGAACTCATAATCTTCTTCTTCCTTAGCACGGTATTCTTTCAATTGACGTTCTTCTTCTTCTGGTGATAATTCAACAAACATTTCACCATCATTATCATCAGCTTCAGTATTGATTTCCTCTTCAACATCCATATCTTCGTCATCTTCAACAAGTTCTGGTTCTTCGTCATCTTCTTCACCGTCATCACTGACAACATCATCTTCCAAGAACCATTTGGCTTGGTAGTCCGAGGTACCTTCTGGAAGTCTTAATTTAACAGGTTTCTGCTTTTCAGCTGGTAAGTAACCATTATCGTACCTCACTGCTTCATCATCATATTCATATTCTTCACCTTCCCAATCTTCCATATCCATTTCATTTGGAGCTAATTCATCCAAAGTTTCTTGGTTGGAATCAGCATCAAATGTATCGGTGTCACCTCTTTGAATTCTTTCAATACGATCCACTTGGAAATCACCATGACCTGGGATGTGGACTAATCTATTGGTGTTGAAACCGATACCTCTAACGGTCCCTTCAACTGTTAAGTAACCTTCTTGAGGAGTTTCAGGATTTGGTGATTCCCAGTTGACCTCATCGGCAACAATCCAAGCTCTTGAGTCTCTCCATGTAACAGATTTTGGGAATTTTTGACACAAGGTTCTAATAGCGACTAATGAATCTGAGTTGTTTTCCAAATTGTAGATTTTCTCATCAGCAGGGAAGAAATGCTTGAAATAACTTTGTAGTGATTGTTTCAAATCAAGTTGGAATTTTTCCTTTGGTTGTGTTTCGGAAAGGTTGTAGACGACACCCATGACATGGGCGATACCTTGTAATTCCAAAGCTCTAATGATTTGTTCACCATATTCTGGGTCAACTTCAGAAGTACCAGACAACCCAAAAACAACGAAATCTGCAACTTTAGCAGCATCCAAGATAGAGACAAAGTTATCGAGATCTGGAATGATGAATTTTAAGTTAGACTTGAACTTGTTGATTCTGACAGATGTGACAGATGGTCCTTGAATCATTGATGCATCTTGTTCACCTGCATTGGCGGTATCTATTAGTCTGTTCACGATTTCCTCTGCATTGACATCTTCGGTCAATGGAATGACAGTAACGATCTTTTCAGCACCGTGGATACCATCGAAAAGCTTTCTGCTTTGAGCAGTCTGAGCAATCTTGTGTTCTTTCAATTGTTTGGCCAAGTTCTTACGTTCCAATTTACTAGAACCTTTAACTGGCTTATTGACTTTAGTTTCCTTGTCAACTTTCCCCTTGTACTTGTTCTTCAAGGCACCTTTGGAAGCATGCTTTGACTTGAACGGTTTGTGTCCGTTCTTGACGGTGGATCTATGTGAATGACCTCCTGCCATGATGTAATGTACTGCGTAATACTCAAAGATGTCACTATATCTACCTTGTAGATTATAATTTTTCTATACAATAATAAATTTTTAGAAGACAAGGGCAACAAACCATCTCATCGCTCAGCTCCAAATGGAAAGGATCCAAATGACTGTTATTTCATTGAGTCAACTACCGTCTACAAAGTGAGCTCTAGACCCCGTTCTTGTGCTCAGAGAGAGAGACGGGGTTCGCCCATGTTTTAATTGTTGGATCGCTGGTGTACTTTTGTATGTTCACCGTAAAGTAGTCAACTCGATGAATAATATGCAGTCGAAGTTCTAGCAGAGCTGCTACCACACCAAGCCAATTGGTGACGATTAAAAGAAGAGGAATGTTGTCATTTGCTATGATGATAGTTCTTTGATGTATGTAAAAGTCGGTTGGAGGCTCTTGATCCTTATCATGATTTAGTGCTCACAGATTCTTATCTTGAGGATCAAACGACTTGGATGTTTTTTATTTGGTTGCAGAAACCCTAAGCTCTTCTAGTCACATGACCTCAGTCAGGGCATCCGGACACCACACTGAAAAATTCAAGCGGCGCAGAAAAATTTTCAGTTTTCTGCCATTTCCTCGCGGGTTTTGGAGGATTGGGAGCAGGTTTGGCCATAGTTTTTCGAAAGTATTAAGTGAACGCATCAACAGTAACAGATACTGGTGTTATTATCAACAAGTCAAACACACAAGAATTAATGTAAGTGAGGGAGGCATAGAATGGAACATGTGAATGAGAGAACGAGAGAAATGAGCCAGAACGAATGAACTGATGAAGATTATGATTCAAATGACACCAAATGTCAAAGCACAAGATAAAAATACCATTCAAGAGTCACCACAACGATGAATTATCATATACAATGAAATATCCCCAACCACCCAGCAATCAACGAATTACGACAGCAAAGCAGTACAAGAGCTCCACCACTAAATATTGTACAACTGTTGTACGAAACATCAATTAACGAGAACCCATATCTACTCATACACAGATCCGTTCCATACATTTTCACAAAGATGAACAAATACTAACAACAGCATCAGCATGGCTCACGAAAACGTTTGGTTCTCCCACCCAAGAAATTACGGTAAAGGTAGCCGTCAATGTAGAATCTGTTCTTCCCACTCCGGTTTGATCAGAAAATACGGTTTAGACATGTGTCGTCAATGTTTCAGAGAAAAGGCTAAGGATGTCGGTTTCAACAAATACCGTTAAGAATTGTGCATTTTATTCTGCTGCTGTATTTATGGTTTAACGCTGATTACAAAACAACATAGGTTATAATTTAAATTTTGACTAGGTTCTTATAATTAATGGTTAATTGTAGACTATGATATTACGCCCTGGTGCACGTCTAGTTAAGCAGAGGCCCATGCGTGTATATAACAATATCGGCCTAGATCTATAACTCCGGAAGGAGAGGCGTTCAGCCTGGGCCCTGGAGCTCCGCCTAGAGCTCAGCAGCTCAGGTAGAGCGATTAGTAAGCCTCTTCCCCAAAGTACTGAAAAACTTGCTATAGATAATCTTTGATACCAGTATCAAAATAGCTAGAGATAACATAAAACGAAGTCGATCTAGAAGAAGCAAGGCAAAATGAGTTTCAAGTGTAACTCCTGTGCTATCCAGTTCACCAACTCGGATGCCCAGAGATTCCATATGAAGACAGAATGGCACAGATATAACCTGAAGAGAAGAGTGGCACAACTACCACCAATCGATGCCACTATCTTTGCTGAAAAATTACAACAATCTAAACAATTTGAAGAAGAGACTGATGAATTTGGGTTTGCCGTGCTGAAACCGAAAGAATCCAAGAAATTACACATTGCTCAAGGTTCTAGAGTGGATGCTCTAAGAGGGAGACTCTCTCAAAATAATACCAATGATTTGCCACATAGAGAGGAAAGTCCAGCTAGTGTTGCCGGTTCAGAGTTCTCATTAGGTAACTCAGTCTATAGTAACGCCGGAACACATACTGATTTCGAAAGTGATTACGAAACCGCATCTCAAGCTGGTACTGATCCAAGTTTTGTTCCATCTGGTGATGAAGATGAAGATGAAGACGCCGATTATGATAACAATTCACACCATGAAGCAGATCTGCTTCAACCAATTACTAGTTGCATTTACTGTGGTGTACCACATCATGATATTGAGACCAATTTGAGTCACATGTTCAAAACTCATGGGTTATATATCCCGGAAAGAACATACCTTGTCGACTTGAAAGGTTTGTTAGAGTATTTGATCTCCATCATTGTCATTGATAATGAATGCCTATGCTGTAATTTCAAGGGGAGAAGTCTAGAAAGTATCAGAGCCCATGTTACATCTAAGGGTCATTGTCGTTTACCGTATGAGACTAGAGAGGAGCGTGCTGAATTTGAAAGATTTTATGATTTCTCTTCACTCAGTTCTAAACCTGGGAAGGCTAAAACCACAAAGAGAGTTGGATTCTCCACACAAGATGGTGATGAAGAAGATGAAGATATGGGTGAAGCCTCTGCTGATAACAATGAAGAAGATGCGGAATCAGAGAACGAAGATGATGGTTATGCTCTAGTACACATCGATCCTATTGATTCTCAACTATCACTACCGAACGGTAGTAGGTTGGGTCATAGACAGTTCCAAAGGATATATAGACAAAACATCTCATTACCTAGAGAGGCAACTGATGGTCAATTGACCGTTTCCACTGCGGACAGAAGACTTGCCGCTTTACCAACTACATTGACCAAGGAGGACAAAGCCTCAAGAATGCTTGAACAGAAACATCAAAGTAAAAAAGTTATTCGTGAAGTTAAAAAGACTAACTCAAATTTCCAAAAACATTTCAGAGATCAAATGTTGGGTGGTTGAATCAGTGTATGTATGTACATATGGTTACAAATGGCATATTGAATCCATGAGCATTAAACATTGTCATTTACATGTAGTCAACTATACGAATCATTCATTTGTCTGCACCGAAGCCTTTTAATCCGAATGATCTACCAGAAAGCTTTCTTGTGAATGGAATATCTTTCTTTGGTGCTGCAATTTGTATCACTTCAGAATCCTCCAGTGGATTTTTCTTCTCCACAACAGGTGTGTCACTGTATTTCGGTAGGGCTGATCTAACCCGTACATTGGAAATACTGTTCAGTTTCGATTGTTCATGCACTTCTTGAACGGATCTAAATCTGCGTAATAACTCAGAGTATTCAGCCTCCCTCGCAGTGGTTGATCCTCCTTGAAGTTCAGTATCAGTTGTAGCTTCCGGCTGCTTGACCATAGTATTGATGACACTTATACTGCTCAAACGATTCTTCAAAGTAGCAAATGCTGATGATTGAGGAAGCAACATTAAGATACCGAACAAACATTTGTACAAGTATGGATATTTGTCTGGTTCCAAAAGTTGTAGTCTCAATTTGGTAAACACTGGTGATTCTAATAACTGAACCAAAATGTCTATTTGAACCAAACTGTTGACATTAATTTCAAAATCAACAAATATTTGTAACACTGAATAAGCCAACTTGTAAGCTTGTGCTAGGAGACATAGGGACAAAGTAGCTGGCGCATTGTGACACCAAGCTTTGAACAAAGTTGAGAATAGCTCCCAGTCACCTTGGTCACCTAGATCCCGTAACTGTTTGCGTAACTCGGCCAATTCTGGGGCCGTGACTAAATTATTATTCAAGATTTGCACAATGGTCCCGACAAACAGTACGTCTTTTTCCTTTTCCAAGACTTTTGAAAGTGTTTGATAGATTCTTTTAGAGTCTAGTGAGGTACATAATTGTCTCAAGATGAAATTACCTCTTGTCTCCAATAATTTTTGATCCTTTTTGAAGAGTTCCAACAAATCCAACATGAACAGAGAAAAGCTTTCATCATCACTTTCGTAAGAGATATCGGATAATAATTGCAAGTCACGATGTATAACTTCCTCACTTGAATCAGAAAGAGCCTTTAGCAATGTAGTAAAAGTATCAGCACTGTGTTGTAATAGATGTCTTGGAGATTTCCTATGCAACATTGCCAACCAATCCAAAGCTGCAATTCTGGTGACTTCATTTTCATTCAAAAATTGAGCAGTAAGTGTACTTATAGTCATACTATAGTCCAATTTCTTCTCATCTTCTTTGTTCAAATTTGTAATCAAGTCAAGCATTCTATCATTAACTTCTCTTGAACTTTCTTTAGAGATAGAACCTTCTTGATTAGCCATAGTGACCAATAGGACTGATAATAGTTTAGGCAAATATGGGATGAAACTTGATGGTGAGATTTCCAAAAGTGCATCAAGCCAATTCAACACAACTAGTTGTATCTTTTCTTCAGATGAATCCAAGTGTGAAATCAAGATTTCGATAATCTTTGGGAAGTCAAGGTGTATATCTTGACCAGGTATGTATAGCTCACCATCATGTTCAGTTTCGATGGCTTTATCATTACCATCCTGGCCTTCCTTTTCCGCATCCGCTTTAGCTTCATCACCACCGTTTGATACACCAGCTGAAGTCTCATCATGGTTCAAGTTCTCAAGGATCTTTATGTTGGGCACGGTGGACCCATTGATCTCTTTGGAACCTTTTGATGGTGTTGATGTTTCAATGTCATCTTGATTCACTGAAAGATCTGCGACGGCATTACCCAATTTTGTTATGAAATTATTATCCTTTTGCTTTTTAACTTTTTGCTCCTTGACCAATTTTTGAATTTCAGAAACTCTTCTTATCTCATGTAGGAAAACATCTAAAGCGGACTGTGTTATGATTCTAACGTCACTATGTGTATCGCTTAGGAACACGATAAGACCACTTAGGAATGCTGGCAGATATGAAATCAATTCCAAGTCCGGAACGGAGTTTAACAATGTAACCCAAGATACCAAAAAGATTCTTGTGAAAGGATTAATGGCATAAATTCTTTCCATCAACAATGGGATGAATTTTGTCAATGAGAAAGCTGTTGGTTCCTGTTGTGACTGTAATTGGAAAACTTGACCATTAGAATCCTTCACAGTGGTCTGTGTAGCATTCTTATACTCCAGAGCTTGGTTATTATGTATGATACTCTTATACGTAGTTGCCTTCTCCGACACAATATCCTTAATCAATCTATCCAGCAAATCAGCCCCATTCTTCACTGAAGGGTCCGAATCAGCAGCCAATTTACAAAGCACATCAAAGATCTCATTGAAATACAGCAATATCTCACCTTTGGACACTTTAGCAATGTTGTACAAACTTTCACAGGCGTAGTATCTGACTCGTGCATCCTGGTCTCCAAAGCATGCCAACACAGGATGTATGATGTCTTCCAAATATGCGGCCACCTCGTTCTGTCCAAGGGCAATGGCAGCAGCAGCCAACCCTATCAACCCACCATTTCTTGCGTTCGGCTGATGCACCGAGTAGGCGTACTCTTTGGATAATTGATCGATGATGGCTTTCACTCTATCGTCATCTGGCTTGCTTTTCCTCTCAACAAGACATTGTCTTATTTGGCGCTCCAACTCCAGAGCTGCCGCCTTTCTCTTCTCGTACAGTCGATCGTTCAACCCACGCGCTATACTCTTCTCTGTATAAAAAAGGCTTCTGTTAGTACACCGTGATTATCCAAGCTGAAATTATCCATTATGACATACCCATTGCCACAGTATCCTGTCTCTGTTTCTTTAGCGCCCTCTAATATTTCTTTGGGGTATGATCGAGTTGTATCTAAAGGGCATCTGTTTACATTTTCAACAATCAGCGTGGGCCTCCCGCAAGGGCTGCTTAACCAGTATAAACTACTATTAACTATTAACCAAACTACTACTACTACTACGTACACCGAATATCTGGGGAAAATATCAGTATTAATGTATTCATGTTTGAGCACAGTTCTGTTCTAGCTCTTTATCCAAGTTGTCTGGGAGGTCATCGTTTCCGAAATTTAGTGCTGGAAGACCAGTCTTGTTAAAGTCTCCAACTAGTTCTTCCGGTGGGTTCCCAGATGCCTGCATCTCCTCAAGTTTCTGTGAAATGAACTCTCGATGTGTTTCACTGCTGTCACTATACGAATCTTCTTCAAACTTGTCGACAATACTCTTGACGATACTCGATTGATTAGTGTATGACTCCAATTCTTCCTTGGAGATTTTATCTTTATTTTGCTCAATCCATTGAGGATACTTGGTAGAGAGCTCTTTCAAAGGTTCATACAATATCTCCTTAGACGCTAGCTGGTCAAGCATGTCACCTAGAAGCTTTGTTATATCCATATCACCATCTGCGCCGGCACCTTCACCGTCCAAGTTCAACTGGCTTAGTAAATCATTCAAGAATTGATCTGGTTGCTCATTCTTGATAGACTCATCAACTTTGGCCCCACTAGACTTGAGACGATTCAAAGTACTGGAAATTGTGTCTTTTAAGTCCTTCTCGGTACCTTTCTCTGTATTTTGTTTTGGCTGTTGTGACTGGAATGGTTGAGAACTATTATTACTACCAGTCAAAGAGGCGACATCTTTCAACAACGAGTCCAATTGCCTCTTAGCATCCGGATTCTCCTTTTCCAACTGTTTCATCAGCTCTGCAATCTCCTCTTCCTCGGTCTTCTCTTCCCTGGTTTCATCCTGCTTCAACTCCTTCTCTTTTTGACTAGCATCATGCTCCAAATCATGCCCCGGTGGCTTACTCAATATCTCGTCAGCGAAATCGTCCAAATAGTCGTCCAAGTCGTCCAGGTCGTCCTCTTCCACCGCTTTGTTTCTCAATTCGTCGCTGGACATTTCAGTATTGTCTCGTTTGTCTCGTTTGTCCTTGTCTTTTATAGTACAAAATGTCTTTGTAATTGTGGGACAATTTGAGAAACCGCAGAACTTTCCAGGCGCGAGCTCAAAAAAATGCTTTATCAATTGGAAATAAATCTCACTACACGCGAGATATTCTACTACTGGCACACAAAGGCATTGGCCACAGCTTCCACAACGGCATTCAGAGATGTCTTCGTTATTGAAAAACCGTTTGCAAGAGGAAAGGTGAGTGGCAGTCAGCTTAGTTCCAGCTGACGCTGGGGGTTTTCAGCGGTGGCGAGGCGTTCTTTTGATATCAGTATATACTAACAAACTTACTCTAGAAAACAATGGCGTAAAGACCATCCTTTTGGATTCTTTGCCAAACCTAAGAAGGCCGCGGACGGTAGTCTTGATCTTCAAAACTGGGTTGCTGGTATCCCAGGTAAAGAGAAGACCATATGGGAGAATGGTGTCTATCCAATCACTTTAACCTTCCCTGATGACTACCCTTCAAAACCACCAAAAGTGAAATTCCCATCAGGTTTTTATCATCCAAACGTTTACCCTTCAGGTACTATCTGTCTTTCGATATTGAACGAAGACCAAGATTGGAGACCTGGTATCAACTTGAAACAAATCTGTTTGGGGATCCAAGAACTACTAGATACTCCAAATCCAGATTCTCCAGCTCAAGAACCAGCCTGGAGAGCTTTTGGTAAAGATAGACCAGCTTATGAGAAGAAAGTTCTGGAACAAGCTAAAGTCTATTCCAAATGAGTTTGGAGTAATACGCTCCTCTAGCCCTACTGTACTCTTACTTATATTATAATCCTGTTCTGAAGTTACGAAGTTTATTTGTTTAATCGATTAGAAAAAAAAAAGATATATGTTTATTGGAAATCAAACCGTCTATATATATATGTCTCATCATTTACAACCCTCTTTCTTTCTTTTTGTAGTCGATGAATCTGTTCAAATTGTTCAAGACATCATCACCTTTCAATTTCAATGCTGGATCAACATTCTTGTCGATCAGTCTAATAGAATGCTTAATCTTTGGAGCAAGGTCTTGTAACAATTGTAAATAGTTGTTTTGCACGAAAACTGGTTCATCATAATCAAATTCAGCATCACCAAAAATCTCATAAATCAAATCAACAATCTCCACAACGACTTTTGAAGAAACATTTGGTAATTTCGACAAGACTTGGAACAAGAATTGAGAAATTTGGGCATTACGTTCAACATGACCTTGGGCTTGCGCCAATGAAGCTAAAAATCCAATCAATCTAACAAGATACTCATCCTTGGAATCTTGATCCACAGATTGGTCTTGCGCAACTTGATTAAACTCTTGGAAAATCGATGAAACGAAACCTTCATTAATATGCACAGATTCATGATCAATGGATGAAATAGCCCATAATGCACCAAACAAACTAATCTTATTCTCAATAGGCTCATCGTTCAATGGCGCAGCAGTCAATACGGTCCATAGCTTAGAAGACACTTGGACCCATTCTTCCAAATACACTCTCAATGTAGCGAAAAGCCAACTTAGATTGTTCAAAGCGGTTAAACTACCAGTTCTGAACTCGTCATATGATAAAAGATGGGTTAGTACTTCAGGGACTTTACCCAATAATGAAGCGAATAAGGCATCATCTGTGGAGCTGTTGTTAAAATGAGAGGCCACCGATTCTGGAGAATCACCTATGGCTATTATCTCAATGGCCGCAGTGATGATCTCCACGGCCAAAGAGATGGATTGTAAGTCAGATTTGGCCTTGGTACGCTTATTGTTATCCTCAGTGATATTGATGTTTTGTGTGTTGTCAATACTGGTGATTAAAACGTTTCTTTCATTCTCAATATTGATTTCTTGGATCTCTGATATGGATGAATCGATAATGGACTTCAATGATTTGTTCTTGTTGGTGTCGGTGTTGGAGGAGGCTTCCAAAAGTTGAAGCTTGATACCTTGGATATACACACCGGTAAGTTTGGTTAAGTTTGCAGATGCGGTAAAAGTTTCTAGTGTGGTGATGTCTGTGCCTAGGATTTGATCAATATTGCTGATGAATTCAAATGAATGACTGCTGAAATCATAGATCAAATCCAAGATAGCATTGAACAATGTATTTGAGATTTTCAAAGTTTTGTTCTCAAGGTCAACACCATATGATAAGATCTCTTTGATAAATAATGCAATTGGTTCCAATTTGTTTAAAACTTGTTCGAAAATATCATCTGAACCATTACCTAAACCAACAATCAATGAAATCAAATTTTCAATAAAGTCAAATAATAATCTAGTTTCATTTTTTTGGAATTTTTCAGGTGTATTCTTCAAAATTTCAAATGACACAATGGCCTTCTTTAAATTTGCCTCAATGGTGATCCAAATATTTTGTCTCCAAAGGTAAGTAGCAACATCATAACCTTCCTCAATAACCAAATTTCTCAATAGCCCAAAGGATTCCACAATAATTTCAGTGTTTTCATCAATTAGACATTGTTCCATGATCAATTGTAACAATTTCTCTTTCAACAATAGACTTCTATATTTAGGATCTTCACACATAACAGAAATTGTCCCCAATGCCATGGATTTATCATTTGGAATGACCGATTTCAATTTGGCAATGATTGGTAAGATTTTGTTCTCTCTAATGGAGGCATCTTGAGCATTCCCATCCTTGGAACGTTTCCCAACAGGATTAACACGATGTCTAGATGATCTTGAGTTCTTCTTGAGTTTACCCATAGTGGATTTATATGCTTTTCCTTCTTTTGATGTGGTGATAGACAATCTAGATTGACATGTAATAGAAGAGCTTTTAAGCACTAGAATAATTTTGAGATGTAGAAAAAAATATTTTTGTGCCAAATTTTCCAGATTGGGAAAGACAGTTGCAAAAGCCGAAATTTTGCGCTACAAAAACGAAATTTATAACGAAAATAGTGAAATTTATAAGTATTTACAAGAAGATCTTCTGACTTTGCAAGCTGAAATTTAGTTGGGTTTGTTTTGTTGTTCAGTCTGTACTGGAGGATCAAGCGTAGTTACTGCTCCTTGCTGTTGCTCTTCGTTAGCCTTGTGTTCTAGAGCAGTCTCCAAGTTAGGCATCTGTAATAGTATTGGATTACCGTCTTCATCGAATTTTGGGATCTCAATGTCTTTTCTCAAACTACCGTCGAGTTTAAGTCTTTCACTGTGTTCAAATCTGTTAGAAGTGTGGTCTTTGATACTGGGGTGGATATATTCAGCTGAACTTACATCACGATTGGTGCAAAGAATTTGTTACCTGATCTCTGGTATTAATATCGATTCTCTTTGTCTATGATCACTAGAGATATCGACTTACCTGTGTAGACACCAACGAAAATGGTGAGACTAAGACACGAAAGGTTGAAGGCATTGACTCTACTCATGTTGCTCTATCCTCGTGACTTTATGTGCTTTGACACCCATAATTACAGAGCTGTTTGACGTTTAAATTTTCAGATAGTATTGGACCAAGATTCGCGGATATCTTACAATACGTGATTTTAGTGTACAACATTAATATCTATTCTAAGAGTATTGAATGACTTCATAGCTTTCATATGGCTTGGTTAGGATCAGCTTAGACCCAGAAACAAAACAGACAACACCATCATTGTTGATAGACCCAGCAGGCACTTCCAGTGATGGTAATTGTAGTTTAAACTGATGCATTTGGTTTGAATTGACACTCAGGTCGTAAAATGAAGATCTATCTTTACCAATGGCTCCCAAGAATGGTCTTGTTCTAGATGAAATATACTTGGAGTCGGCAGTCCATCCGACTAATTGGTGACCATTTTTAGACTCTGTGAATCCAGCACCATTACTCAAAGTTTCTGGATCGTATTCTTTCCACCAACCATTACCAATGACAATGATCTTATCTTGAAATATTATAACATCTTTGACTACTTGCTCCGTATTTGAAGAGTATGGCAATGGATAGATTGTATATAGCCATTGTCCCTTCTTGTAGTCCAACACTTTGACAGAAGTTCCATTCTCGACAACGATCACTTTATCACCATCTTTAGCGGTCCAGAATTTCACCAGTGTTGGAATGTTATCCAAGTGGAACGTTGTATGCTGTTCATTTTCCCAGACTACCACTGTCTTATCATCAGCCGACGACACAACGATACCACTTTCAGCAATATCGATTGAGGTGACTTCACCCTTGTGAACATCTGCACCGTTCAATTTCAATTTACTCTCATCCAAATGATTAATCAAAGTAATCGAATTGTCATCATGAAGTGCCACGATGTATTTACTAGTGAACTTGAGATCTGATACAGGATTGTCCAATGGGACTTGTGTTGATTGGAATACCCATTCTTGTTGTAGAGTACTTGGTAGGTTTTTGGATATTTGAGCATCTCCTGGAATAGGAGTGAGCACTGAGATACCACCATCATGTGCATATGAGAGTAGATTAGCACTCCACGCGACGCTTCTCACAGAGACTGGTAGATCATATCTGGATCTGTTGTTAGTTGATGTGATATCATAGATACTGGATTGTCAAGTACTTACATCAAGGTAAAAGCTTCGCTGCCCGCCTGGAAATTCTCATCATATACGTTTGGGATCAGCAGTTCCGGTCTCTCTACGACCACACCATCGTTACCTTGTGACATAGCTCGATATTGGCCTTCAATTCGTAGTTAAATGTCTGGTAATACTGTTAAATTTTAATGCTTTCTCATGTTTACGTTTTCTCAACTTTTCCGAAACGGTAAGCGCAACATACAATATAACGTAACAGTACAAAGATCTATTAACAACTATGAACGATTTCTAGGCTGCAATTCCACTTTTACTGGCAAATTCTCTATAGTATTCGAGCATCTCTGGCGTTATCCCTCTGGAAATACCAGCAAGTGCTTTTTCGAAATGTCTTCTCTCCACTTTTTCAGCTTGTTGGTTCTCCATCACAGCTGCTAACCCAGCTTCTTGACATAGTAGCACAACTTCAGCACCGGAACAACCATCAGTTTTCTTAGCAATCTCCTCCAAGTCGACATCCTCTTTATCCAAGCACATCTTTGTAGTAGAGTTTTTCAAGATTTGTAATCTTGCCTCGAAATCTGGAGGAGCCACGTAAATGTGTCTATCTAATCTACCAGGTCTCAACAGAGCTGGATCTATTTCATCAGGTCTATTAGTGGCAGCGACAATCACAACACCGTTCAATTCTTCGACACCATCGATTTCATTTAGCAAAGAGGTCAAGACATGACTTGCAGCAGAAGTGGAAGCACCTCCATCAGATCTATCTGGTGACAAAGCGTCAATCTCATCGAAAAAGATAATACTTGGAGCTGCTGCTCTGGCTTTTCTGAAAATCTCTCTAATGGCCCTTTCAGATTCACCAACATATTTGTTGAAAATTTCAGGACCTTTAACAGCAAGAAAATTGACACCTGCTTCAGTGGCTAATGCCTTTGCAGTAAGAGTTTTGGAACACCCTGGAGGACCATATAGTAGGACACCCTTTGGAGACGTGATACCCAATTTCTTAAAAGTTTCAGCAGCTTCCAAAGGTAATTGGATCATTTCGTTCAGTTTTATCTTCAACTCTTCTTGACCACCAATATCAGACCAATAAACTTTAGGCATCTCCAGGAAAATTTCTCTCATCGCACTAGGACGAATTTCTGGTAATGCTAATTCGACATCCTCCTTTGTGACTCGTGATGATGTGATTGGTGTCCCAGTTTTCCGAATTCTTTGAATGGTCTTCATCACACATTCTCTAACGAGGGCAGCAAGATCTGCACCGACATAACCATGTGTTCTCGAAGCTAATTGGAAAATGTCTTCGTCCGACAAATCATGACGCTTCATATTGTCAAATTGTAATTTCAATATCTGTTCTCTGGCTTGCACATCAGGTATACCAATCTCCACTTCTTGATCAAATCTTCCTGGGCGTCTTAATGCAGAATCAATGGCATTTGGTCTATTTGTAGCTGCGACAACGACTAGTCTCCCCGAATCACCAACACCATCCATCAAAGTCAATAACGTGGCTACAACACGACTTTCCACTTCACCAGAGTCATCACTGGCTCGACTTGGTGCTAATGAATCAATTTCATCAATAAATATAATGGATGGTTGGTATCTTCTGGCTTCATTGAATACATCTCTCAATGCTGATTCTGTTTCACCCAAATATTTGGACACAATGGAAGGTCCATTAATGGTCTGCATATGAGCATTAGTCTCAGCTGCAACAGCTCTAAGAAGCATGGTTTTACCCGTACCCGGTGGACCATGTAATAAGATCCCTCTTGGTGGTGTTATACCAAAATCTGAGAATAATGTTGGTTGATGCAATGGGAGTTCAATAGCGGTTTTCAATAGCTCAATTTGACTAGCGAGACCACCGACAGATGAGTATGTAGTTAATTTGGGTAGTGAGTATTTCTTACTTGGTTCAGTTTCCTCTGTGAATGACACTTTACTAGATCCTCTTTTGAAGAAGAAAGGTGGTGATACAAATCTTTGGAAACCTTCACTCTCCTCTGGTAATTCATTTTCATTTATCTGAAGCTTGGACAAGTTTGGCAAGTTTTCCACATCGACAACCACCAATGTCTCTAGCGTCTTTTCATCAGATTCAGATTCACCAGGAGCAGAGAAATTCTGAAACCTCATACCTGGCATAACGATCCCAACTTCATCAAATAGTTTTTCTACTGCATTGACAGCTCTTGCTGATAACAGCTTACCAGACTCTGTACCGACGACAACACCATCACAATACTCTGGTTGAGAAGCAACTTTGGCAATCTCCAATTTATCACCAAGCATCAACCCTGAAACTGATCTTAGCGTATTGGAAACCTGGATAACGTTCAAAGGACATCCTTCATCACCTGCATTAGCTATAGCTAAGACACCGGCCTCACCTTCTCTGGCGATATTGACCAATGATCCGACAGTAATTTCAGTGGCTTTCAGGATAGACTGGTGCAAGTAAATCTTAGCAGCAGATTTGTTGTTCACATTAGGCGATGGTCTCACCACAAATGTTCTTGGGACTTTAGTCTTTGAAGTCTTTGTTGCCGATGATGGGGCATCCCCTTCGTCGCTGCTCTTCTTCTTCGAGCCAGACTTTGCAGAACCACTGCCACTGCCACTGCTTGCTTTAGGAGCCATTATCTAGTCTTTTCAATTTGCGTAGTGTCTCTTATCTTTTGGTAGTCTTTTCAAGTCATCTCATCGTGAAATAAATTTATTCTGCAAGGTGGTCGACACACTACTTTTTACGCTGTGGATTTTTTCAGATACATCAGGTAGTTTATTATGTATAGAGATCACCATTAATACCCGAGAGACTTGTGGATCAACCGAGTTACCAAAGCACCAAGATGTCATGTACTACTGCCCTCAAAAGAGCCACGATCACGGTGAGGTCTCTGCAGTGTCAGTGGTCGCGTTCTTACAACCCCTTTGCATCTCCGACATCAAACATCCATAGGACAATAGACATCTTGAAAGCGCAGCAAAGACAAGAGAAACTGAAAGCGCTACCGGCAGGTACACAAATAGCCAATTCTGACAAACTAGTCGAACACGCTTTGTTGAACAGAAAAATACGGTTGAAAACTAGTAAAAAGATCCAAAAGGTTCGTGAATTTCTAGGGAAGGAATTTGATCTTAACGATGAGCTAATAACTCTGAGTCTACATCCCTTGAAATCGAAATCCGTGGAACTTGTTAGAAGAGAAGAAGGCCAGAGAATAATGATGGCTGTCTCCAACTTCGAAACACTCGGGAAAAGACTGCTGGTACTACAAAAGACGTTGGTGGTACTTTCTATTGGAAGTAGAGATCTCGAAACAAGCATCAATAGACTCAATATAACTCAACTGGAATCGCCTATAACGGATATCTTGATGAAGAAGAAAATCAATCAGAGATTCATAGCTACAACGTGCTTGCCAGATGTGGTTGTTGGCTCGGCAATCTCCTCCAAAACGGAAAAAAAAGAGTACGCTATGAAAACTCTACATATCATCATTGGTATGTTATCATACAGTAAAGGCAAGCATATAGCTATTAGATTCATTGAACGGAAAATCTTGAAGTGTGAAAATGGAATGCTTGAGTTGGCTGTCAATGTGCTCACAAAATGAATCTATTGAATATATAGAATGTGCAATATACGAATGACTGAATGACAATCTACAAAACTGTGAAATGTAAAATGTTTAAATACACAATTATTGAATAGCATCGTTTCTCTATAAGTACAAACTAGCACAGAACACAATGTCCCTCTTGATCTTTTCCTGGGCAAGTGTCATCTTAGAGTGTAATGCAGAATCACCAATAATCAATGCAGCTGATTTGACCTCTCTACAAATTTCGTCTAATCTGGTAATGACTCTGACAATAGTACCTTCAGCTTCGACACTCAACTCCATAATTTCTTTGAAAGTCATCCCTCTGGCCCATTCATAAACAACATTCACCAATGCAAATCTTTTTCTTTCCAAAAATTCTTGTTCATCAGCTGTCAAAGTAACCTGGTGTTTATTGTAAACATCCAATAACGTTTGCATGATTTCATTGATACGTTTCTTACCTCTTTCAAGTCTTGGTGTGATCTTTGGCTCGTCTTCATCCCCAGATTTACCCTCATAGACGAATGCTGATAATAAGGCAACAATTTCTTCAGGTTCATAATCACCCAAAAAGTTATCAAGGACTAATTCTGTAACGACTAATTCCCATCCACTGTTGATTTCACAGGCAACTCTACCTTTCAAGACAACGTTCAAATTATGGTCAACAAATTCTAATTCTTTTAAAACTTCCAATCTTTGTTCATAATCAGGCAACAATTCCAAATTCTCATCAGAAATCATCGCATTCAAAGAGGCAATTTGTTTGACGATCTCAGTTCTTGCTTGGATTTTCTTCAAACGTGGAACGAAATCTTGTTCTTTCAACGCAGGACTTGTAGCAATTCTGGAGATGATATCGTATCTTTCCTTAACTAACTCATGAAGTTTCAAAGTGGAAAACTTCAACCATTCAATCTCATTTAAACGGGTTTGATATCTCTGTACCAAAGATATGTTCTGTGACAATTCTTGGATCTGGTCTCTATCATTATTCAAAACACCATTAATATGAGCAGTGGCTCTCAATCTGGTAACCAATTCAATGTTTTTAACAGGAACTTCTTGGACGTGAAGATTCCCCCTATATTCAATCTTGCTGAAGTACGATTTGATGAAACCTGGGATTTGTGTCAAGTATGGAAGACCATTAGGTTCAACGTCTGTGGCTGGACCCATGTTAAATGTGAGGACAGCAAATGAAGCTTCGGTAGCATGAAATTTTGTTTGTTTGACAATGACACCAACTCTTGAATGGCCCTTGGCATCTTTGAACACAATCCATCTCCCAGCTCTGAAATTTTTGGCCAGTAATGGATGGTTTAAAGCTTCAACCATCATCTCAGAGGTGACTTGTTGCAATCTTGTGAAAAGACTACTGATTTTTTGAATTTCAGAATCAGCGTCTAAATCAGCTTCATTAGTTGGCATGTTTTTCAACTTCTCCTCGAGCTCCTTCACCTTCTTTTGATTTTCTGGCATCAATGTCTGTGTTGCATTTTCACTGAAAGAATGCTTGATCATCTCTTCAACTCTCAAGGCTTCGATTCTCAACAAATTCAAAATCATATTATAAGTCAATCTAAATTGAGAAACCAATTTAGTAGGAATACCTAATGTGACATCTTTGAACTTTAAGGAGCTCAAAGGTTGATTATACGCCATTGCAATGACAGTACCTGTCTTATCCAGCCCTCTACGACCTGCTCTACCGGCCATTTGGGTAAATTCACCAGGAAGCAAATCTCTGAAATTAACACCGTCATGCTTTCTCAACTCACTGAACACAACGGTTCTCGTAGGCAAGTTCAACCCCATAGCAAAAGTTTCAGTGGCAAATAAGACTTTAATCAGTGTCTTAGCAAACAAAATTTCAATGACTTCTTTCACAATTGGCAAAAGCCCACCATGGTGCACAGCGATACCTCTTGCTAACATTTCTCTGATAGCCAAGATTTGTGGTAATTCACGATCCTCTTTTTTCAATCTAGCAACAGCCTTATCGATAAACATGTGGATTTGAGATTTCTCTTTAGCATTACAGAAATCAATGCTTGAAAGTGTGTTTGCATATTCTTCACATCTCTTCTTCGAGAAGACGAAGACAACAGCAGGTAATAAACTATTACTGTTCAAATATTGAACAAGTTCAACCCATGTGTTTTTGTTTGGACGATCCATTTGGAATCTTTTGAAGTTGTTACCATTGTTATTACCTCCACGACCACCGCTACCACCTCCACGACCTCCACGACCTCCACGACCAGCAGCACCTCCTCTTTGGTTACCACCACCTCTTTGGTTACCGCCTCCACGTTGACCACCTCTTCCAGCATTACCACCACCGCGAGCATTCCCAGCGGTGTTTGGCTTTGGCCCTTCAAGTAAATCTACATGTTGCTTGAAGTTACCTTCCAAAAATCTTTTCTCAGCATCAATGACTTTGAAAACCTTACCCTTTGCCCAGATGTTGATCTCTAGAGGGACAGGTCTCTTTGGAGTAGAGATAACATAAATGTCTTTATGCTTAGTTCTACCAATCCAATTAGCGAACTCATAGGTGTTAGGAACAGTTGCTGATAACAAGATGAATTTGATATGGTCTGGTAACATGATAATGACCTCTTCCCAGACAACACCTCTATCAATATCGTTGACGTAATGAACTTCATCAAAGATAACAAACTCAACATCTCTAATCAAATCTGCACCACGATACAACATAGATCTTAAAATTTCAGTTGTCATGATTAAACAATTGGCTTCAGGGTTGATTTGAACATCACCAGTGATCAAACCAACATCAGCATCGGGGAAATCATGTTTAAAATCTCTAAACTTTTGATTTGAAAGAGCCTTAATTGGGGAGGTATAAATAGCTTTAGTCATATTTCTATTAGCCATTGCAATCGCATACTCCGCAACAACAGTCTTACCTGCAGATGTGTGTGCAGCGACAAAGACAGAATCACCTTGTTCCAAGTGATACACAGCTTCCTGTTGGAAAGTATCTAATTCAAAGGGCCATTCTCTTGCCATATTTGGAATCAGCTCGTGGAAATTCTCAATTTTATGGTCCAAGTCAACAACATGTGCCCATTCTTTACGCTTTGTAGTGGTGTTATCCTGGGAGGCAATGACACGACCAAAGTTGAAGTCAATAGGTAATAACTCATCAATTTCTTTGGTCATACCATTGGAAGCTTGCTTCTGATCAATTTGCGCTTGGGCAATAGCTTCAATACTCTCCGAAAGCGTAGCATCGTTGGCACCAAACGCAGTGTCATCATCGACATCGTCTGTTTCATCTTGGGAAAGCTTATCTAACTCAGAGACATCGTGAACACCTTGGTCACCACCAATTTTCAAGCCTCTGGAAAGACCTTGTGGAATATCAAAGAGACCGTCGCTATCTCTATGTAGTAGCGCTGTATTGTCGTTTGTTTGGTTCTTCATTGTAATCCCACCTGGTTGGAAAGGCAAAAAACTTGTACTCCCTCTAATTGAAGACTCTTTTGAAGTGAACTTTCTGTTTAATGATAGCGATGTCGAGGCATTAGACTGACGTAGTTCATTAGCATCAACCTCTTCTTTATAGCTAACAACTTCACCGGTGATACCTCTTCTTTTCATTCTATAAGAAGTACGAGAGATACTCTTTGGAATGCTTAACAATGAATCATAGAATCTCGTTGGATCTTGTTCGGGAACCTCTTGCATAAGGTCTAATAGATCCCATGGAAGCGAAGTAGATGGATTCAAGAACTTTTCTTTCAATTGTTTGTTAGGATCTATATCTTGAGGTTTGACCCACTTCGTCTTCGTTGTTGGGTCTGTAAACTCATTGTTCTCAGACAATTGTAGATCACCCAAAAGCTTTGAGATGTCGTCGTCAAAGCTGGAGTCCATCATTTGAAGTGAATCAAGTGTCGGATGTCTATTCAATGGGCTGTAATTGACAATTGTATTGACTTGTCTATATGCTTTACCACGAAGCTTTTGCCTTTGAAATGTCATCTGTTATATATCAGAAAACCAGAAAAGTCGCGAATCTCAGAAAGTTACTCAACATTACTCAACATTACGAAAGAATCTAAAACTAAATCTCCATGGCATCATTGAATGTAAACAGGTTCATACAGTTGGCTAATATACAGAGTTCATAAATGAAATGGACTGCATGTGTCAGGTCACAAGCTTCAAAAAAAAAATGCAGTATTGAGAATTAATTTTAACTTTTGGGGGTTTCTCTGTTTGTGCTTCGCTTCAAACATCAGCAATTGTTCTTGTTTGTTAATTAAGTGCATATAATCAATCTTTTTATATTTGCATAATCATAAAATCATCACATAGTTGTCAAAAGTCGCTAACCAATCACTCTTCTTCGGAGCTTTCAGAACTAACGTCTTCATCAGAGTCATCATCAGATTCACGTTTGGCAGCATCTGCTGTGCTAGTTTGGTCAAATAATTCAATCTTTTTCTTCAGAGATTCAATTTGTTTCGACTGTTCGGCTTCTGACATGTTTCTACCCTTTTTGGATTTCTTACTTGTAGGGCGACGGCTTGTGTTACCATTGGTTGTGGTAGAGGACTTCTTTCTGACAACAAAGTTGTACAATCTCAGTAGCGTCACATTATCCAGTTGATCCATATCAAGCTCGATTTCGTCACCATTATTCTGGCTAATACTTGTGCTTTCACTAATAATAGACAACACTTGATTTAACTTCTTCTCCGAAAGTTCAGCTATTTTCTCACTCAATTCCTTCTTCATCTCATAAGTAACAACAATAGAGGAGTCGGAGATTCTTCTTCTTCTCTTTTTTGGTCTTGCGGACTTCTTCTTTTTGCTTCTCTCCTTTCTAATTTTCTCCAATTCTTCTCTCTTCAGTTTATCCAATTGTTGTCTCATTGAGATCAATTGTTGTTCCAAAATTTGAATGGCAGGATTTGTAATGGCAGACTCATCAATTTCCTCTTCTGATTCATCCTCAGAGTAAAATTCGTCTTCAGATAATTGTGTTGGAGTTGGTGGGGTAACTGGTCTATCAACCCATTTCTTTTCGAAAATGGCTTCTAGTCTATGACCCATCATATTCACAGCAGTACCTTCTGGATTGAATGTGTAACAATTTTTGAAAATAAGACGCACATCGTGTTCAAATTCATCCGCATTTTCATATGTGTTGTTATTTAGTTTGTTTGCCACTGTGGAGAAATCCATTGGTTCCTTGATGAAATCGAAATAGGTTGGAAGGTTCAAGGCAACTGGATCGACAGGCTCCATGAATGGATAGTTAAAAGTTTCATACTTCTTTGAAGTCAACTCTTTCAACACTTGCTGACAGAATCTTAATTCAGCGACGTATTTCTTCTTTCTTGGTCTGGTATCATATGGCATATCTTTTGGCTTTGGTGGATGGATCTCTCTCTTTGGACGGCCACCATTGGCAGAGCTTGAATCTCTTCTAATGGTTGGAACACCAGATTCGTTCAGCTCACTTGGTGTACTACTTTGCTTGCGTCTACCAGTGGCGGTTGTCTTTGATGCAGCTGTTGGCAGGTTTTTAGGTGGGGCATTCAGCATATGTTTTTCAAAACTTGCTTGAATATTTCTAGCCATTTGTGCAATTCCAGAGTCGGCACCGTTAAAACGAATACAGTTGTCAACCATCAAGTTGAAGTCGTCAACAAAGTCAGCAATGTCAGCGTAGGCATTGGCGTTCAATTTTCTATCAATGGTCGATAGATCCATTGGTCTGGTGATAAAATTATAGTACAATGGGATTTGAAGTTTCACTGTGTCAACCGGAAGTAAAAATGGACCAGCATCTTTCATTCTCTTGATGATCTTTAGTGTTCTGTTGGCAAAGGCTGCTTGATGTTTTGGAATTGGTGTTTCAGGTAGATTGTTCATATCAGGTTCTTGTGGTGGCTTTGGTGCTGGTGTCATATTTGAAGTATCCAGTATGGCAGGTTTGACCTCTTCTGTCTTTGTAGCAGTAGTAGATGATGATGCATCACCATTTAGCGATATAGCTTCGCCATTCAACTCTTCGGTTTTTTGCTTCTTGTTTGCATCTTGTCCCTCTTCATCCTTGCTATCCAGCTCATGCTTTGTGGAACCATTTGACTGCTGGGTACCTGGTGGTGACGAAGGCTGAGTTAGATCACTAGTTGGTTTAGAGTCTTCCTCAACTGGGGTAGGAGATGGGATTGGTGGCGATAGCGGTTGCTTGTCCTCTGCCACTGGCTTTGTGACGGCGGCTAATGCTGGCGCTTCCTTTTCCTTGATGACGCTGGCGTCCGAGTGTAGCTCGCTGTCGCTCTTCACATTGGTAGGAGTCTGTATAGGCGTAGAAACTGAATCATTCACTTCTGACATCTTAGACTCATAAGCAAGGGGCGTCGTGGTTCTATTGGTTGGCGCGTGCACTAGTTTGGTAGTGAATTGGCTGGCGTGTGGTGATGTAGTGGCTCAACCGATTTCTTAACTGGGGCGGAAAAAGAAACAACGTCGCACTCGATTTGGAGTTCAGTGTTTTCATCTCAAAATTCCATTTTTTCAAAAAACGGATTTTCGGATTCTTAAATAATCTGCAAAAAAATTTGCCATTTTTCCCTATTTGTGAAAATTACAATCGCGGTTTCGCGGTGCCTGGATTTACACAGGCCCCACTACGATTTACACAGGATTCTCGGTGGCGGCTCTACACTGGCCTCAAGGACTCCAGGCAGAGAGACAGTGGGAATCACTGGAGGTAGAGCAATCAACCATTAAGCAACCAGCACTCCACAACAGGAATACAGTACAAGCAAAGCGTAGATTGTGGATGGAAATACGCTTCTCATCCTGCTCCCGTTCCGTCTCCTTCCTTGTCCACAAGCTGGCGTTGTTCCTATTGTTCTACGTGGTTCTCCCTGGCTTGTGAAAGGAAGAAGAATTGCCACTGAAATTTTTTCACAAAGCTTTATTTTTTTTGGAAAAGAACACGTAAAACTGAATTTCACAAAATTAGAAATTTAAAAAAAAATAGGTCGAATTAGGAAAATCAGTACGGAAATCGCGCGTTTGACTTACCGTGTACCGCGTGTCATCGACTCACTCCAGTGTACCATATCAAGTAATGTTGGAGAAGATAAATAACCAGGTCATAATAGCATCACACAACGTGCTATGAGTCAAGCTTTGAAAACTAATATTATATTTACATGAACAAGCTAAGTAGTATACACTGCAAACTGACAAATCCTATTCTTTTGAATCAACGCCTCCCTCTTTTTTGATATAATACAATTACTATTAACGTAGAAACAACAACAACAATAACAACCTCTTCTTTCTCCTTCTCCCCAACATAACATCATAGATGAATTGTCAACAAATCGTTTGAACTAAATTGCTTGTTACACGATGGACACTTTCTCATACGAGCAGCGATTCTTTCCTTAGCACATTCTTCACAGAAAACATGACCACACACTTTAATAGCTGTGTTTTTCCAATTCTTGGAGCATAGTGAACAATAAATTAATGAACGGAACCCATCAGCATCATCTTGATCATTCAGGGCGCCGGTTGATCTAAAACGAGAAATCATCTTTTCTTGTGATCTCACATTAGATTCCAATTTGGAAATTTGAATCGTTTGTTCAGATTTTAACTTGTTCAATTCTTCATTTTGTGTTTTGAAATCTTGTAGCAAAGTCTTGACCTCTTCGTTTTGTGTCAATTCTTGCTTATGTTTCTTCTCCAATTCGGCAATCTGTTTAACATAACGATCAATTTCATTGTTTCTGAAATATTCAACTTTTCTCAAATTCTTCAATGATTTTTGTAAATGTTCAAACTTCGAAGTTGCTAAGGCTTCAGAATCTTTCAAACTGTTAATTAATTCATTCAACTTGGCGATTTGAGTCTTTAACGTCTTGTTTTCTTGCAAAATTGAGTCTTTAGATCTCATTGCAGCGAAATATTTTTGATCAGCTTTAGTTTTCTCAACTTTGAACTTGTTGATAATTGATTCTGATTCAGCTGAAGAGTCAGCTTTCTTGATAGTGACATTTTGCAAATGCTTGAAAGCCTTTTCAAGCTCCTTTAGTTCATTAGTCAGAATTGCGTTGTTCTTACGAAGTGTTTCAATATCTTGACTAGCTTTGTCCTCTTCGGCGATTTCATCCAACTTCTTTTCAAATGATATGTTTTCGATTTGATCCTTTTGAGCTTCAATGATCTTTTTCAATTCCGCAGTGATATCCAAAGCATTTTTCTCACTTTCCAAAATACTGATCTTAGATAATAGTTCATCTCTACCAGTTCTGATTCTGATCAAGTCTGATTCCAATTTAGCAAAATTAGCCATAATTTTTTGTTTTTCCTCTTCGAAAGTAGTGTTTAGCAAGTCATTGTCAGTGCTTTTCTCAGACTCGAAAGTGTTGTATCTTTCCACGAGAGCATCTTGTTTCTGTATCACTTCTTTGTATTTGATATCCAGCTCTTTGTTTTCATTGTGTAATGTTTCCAGTTTGGCAGAGGCGTCACCATTCGAGTCTTCATTAGTCGTGTTCGTACTTTTCGTTGACAACTCCACAATCTTAGTATTTAAGGACTTGTTCAACTCCAAGTTCTCATCAATGATTCTTTGTTGAGCTTCCACGGTAGATTTGAACTCATCTAATTGCTTTTTCAAAGAATCAATTTCTTCGTCTCCAACAGAGCTCTGTTGCTCGACATGATTGTTAGAAGCGCCTTGTGTGGGTATGGATGCTTCGCTTTCAGGTTTCTTTTCTTCTGGGCTTTCAGATTCCTCTTTGTGTCCGTTCACTCTCTTGATTGTAACACTTTCCAGTCTGTCAGCTCTTCTGGAGAGCTCTTTGTAATCGCTTGTCAGCTGGTCGAAGTTTTTCTTCAAGATAGAATATGAATTACTTAGTTTTTGGTTAGAAACTTTCAGATCATGATACTTTTGGCTAGTTGCACTTATCTGATCTTGTATCTCCTCGGATATTGGCCCGTCGCTAGATGTTATGTTCTCCAGAAGCTTCGTCAATTGTGTCTTCTTTTCGTCCAGTAGTTTTATAAATTCGTCATCTCTTAGATCTTTAGGTACCTCGGCAAATAACTTATTGAAACTTTCATCTGATTTCAAGTCTTTATGTGGTACAACAGATGATACATATTCAATGAATTGATCGATCCAGTTCGTTAAAACTAGCAGCTTCGAATTATTTGAAGAATATTGTTCGTCTAGACTCTCCAGTTGCTTCTGTACCAATTTGAGTTCGGTCTTGTATACGTTCATTTGTCTGAAGATTGCCTCTTTCTGGTAATAAACGACATCGCGTTGTGTGAGCGGACCTTCTTCGCTGATCTCGTCTAGTCGTCTCTTCTTCAAAGAGTGGTCATCACCATTGACAACGTCGCTCAGCTCCCTTTTTTCGCTCATTTTGCCTCCTGTGTTGTATGAAACTTGCCTCTGTGTCTTGATATTATCAGGCAACTGTTTTTCTATCGGTTTATGTCTATCCCTTATGGCCTTTATAGCATAGATGAGCAGCAGAATGTGTCAAGAGATGATACTTGAAATCTATTCACAAGAGATCTTACTTCTGGAACGTGATTAAAGAGAGCACAGTACCAACTTCCTATAGCGCTATAGTTACCAAACAGTTGTGAGTGGCTCTTTGAATCTAGACCTTCTGAAACACAGTGGTGCGAGCTGTCTTGTGTGGCTAATGTAAATAGATATGCCAAAACAAAAAGGTCACAATATCTTTCATTCACGTTAAACCAGTTTTTCCAACAGCCAGCAGTTGTCCGGGTTACGACATTCTCGCGAATTGGTTTTGCAGCGAAAATTAGCTAAGTCAAATTGCGCAGCTAGCAGTACTTTATTCTTCCTAAAAAATGGTGAAGCTGACTGACCGATCTGATGGACGTCTCATGAAGGATTGATCATTGTACTATACTGTCTAGATTTTTTGTTCTTCCTCCGGAAGACTTGGTGCTTTAAACTCTTTTTATGAAACACACCATTTTCACTTTACAACGATCAAGCACACAAAATTCTACCGAACTGTGAACCTTTACAATTGACCTTCCAGTGTCACGACTCACGTCCCCTACCATGCAGCTCGGGTTTGTCTATGTTATCGACTCTGTAGATACGCCGGCTCTCATACTGGTGAGCTTGCATCTAAAAAAAATTGAAGTATCCAGTATATAGTAGTATTCTTCAAAGCTTGTTTCGATACTGCATTGGCCTACCGATCTGTGGGGCAGGGGGCAGGCTTGTACAAGAGAAGTTACACCAGTACCATAATTCTGAAAGTCTTGCAGATTGCATACGGAAATATGCCTTTGAGTTTTGCACTCTTTGATCCATTTTATTTAATCCATTCTACCTCGTTGAACATCCCACTCCATATAAAACTGTAACGATAGTTGAAGTACTATTGTACTTACTAGCTGGTTGAAATTCCGCCGGAATTTCGATAACTATCAAAAAGAAACGATGACACAATAGGAAAAAAAAATCCCGTCGGGATTCACATAGTACATAGGGACAATCTTGTTACCAGTTGTACCTATATAAATCTCAAGTTCCCGTCAATAATCGACACAGTAACGATGAATAATCTAGAAGTTTTCGTTGACAGCTACGTGGCACTAAGTTCTTACCTTGTGAAAATGGCTGCTTCAGAGACTACAGCTGCAAATGTTTTAGGGACCATTGGTACAGTGTTTTGGTGTATCCAGATGATCCCACAAATCATACACAACTATAGAAACAAGAACTGTGAAGGTTTACAACCTCTGATGCTTTTCCTGTGGACCGCAAGTGGTGTTCCCTTTTCAATATTCTTCGTTTCTAGAAATGCCAGTATACCAATTCAAATTCAACCACAATGTTTCACAATTTTATGTCTCGTTACATGGGTGCAAACACTATATTATCCACCAGTTTCTAAATCAAAAAAGACTGCGTTCTTGTACGCTGGGATCTTTGTTGTTGTGTCGGCTGCTTTGGAGGTTGGATTTATCATCCCATTAAAGAGATGGTATGAAAGAGGAATCACATGGCCATCGCTTATTTTTGGTATCATCGCATCAATCTTATTAGCTGTCGGTCTATTACCACCATATTTTGAAATGGCTAAGAGACAAGGTCGTGTTGTTGGTATTAACTTTATGTTCTTAATAATGGACTTCTCAGGGGCTTTGTTCAGTGCCCTTTCCGTTGCCTTTGCCAAAGAAGTCGATGTTTTGGGTATAATATTGTACTGTATTGTTGGGATCATGGAACTAGGTATCTTTACATCTCATTTCATTTGGTGGTTGAGAATTGGGAGAAAACAACACAGCACCAGAGACGACGAAGAGGAACAGACGCCTGCGTTATCGGAAGCTAGTACAAATTGTTCCTCTGTTGGTGAACAAGGAAAGTCGAAGGATGATGGTGACTCTGTTATAGACTCCACTAGAACATCTGAAAGTAACATTATATGATTTTAACACATCTGCATATAGTTTATATCATATATATTTGATTTGTTTTATAGAATATAGAAGATTTTGAAGTTGTTTATTCACCTCTGCAACTCGTTCATGGCTGTAGTTGGTTTCAAATACTTGTAGCACTGATTACTCACTCTTCAAGGAAGACTCTCACCCCAGTATCACCTGTCAAGTCCAATATTTGTACCAAAAGTTTCAGAGACTCTGTAGTGCTGTACCGCTGTACCACTAAAAGTGTTCTGCCATTCATGACGGGCAATTTCTATTGTTAGACATTTCTGACCAAAACATGGAAAACAAAACTTGACTGCATTGCTGTTGAATTATGGTTAGAAGCGCGCGCCGAAGGTGCAAAAGTTGAGACTAGAGATTCGGAAAAACCTGGACTAGTCGGGACTAATGTTGTTCCTGGATGATTTTAAGGATGATCTTCAAAGTTCAAATACGTCAGTTAAGCATTCTTTGCATAACAGAGAGAAACAATTTTTAACAAACGGTGGTCAAGAAGAAGACATCAATTAGCACTAGTTCAAGGAACATTGAATCAGTTGCATGGCCATGGAAAGTAGCACAAAAGTAGTGTATTTCAACATGTTTCGACGTTAGTATAAGTTCTCAGTCTTTCACGCCTCCTTGTGACAGCTATTTCTGTACTTTCTAGCTAGTGATCGTGTGTTTTTTTCAAAGCTCAATGGGTTCAACTGAACAAGAGGCTGACAAAGTGTTCCCATGCTACAGCCAACTATGAAGGAGCTGGCAAAGTCATTGACATACTAGTTTCTCAACAATAAGTGAATCGCGAGTGCAAGAACAAAGGCCTAAATAACCGACAACGACTCATCATGAGTGCACACTGTACCTCTTTCTGATGAATTCTGGAAATTGACAAGCCGGGTCTAGTGTCCCAATTAGGTATGTTCGATGATATCGACAACAATATGTACTTGAGGTTTCCATCCAGGTCTTGACATGAACAGTCAGCCGTAAAGCATACATTTGTCCCGACTCCCTAGCTCTCTCACTATACATCAAAGGCTAACGCACATAAATAAGTAATCATTGGAGATCTAAGAACGTACACAGAGAAAGTACACACAATTAGATTGGCTGCTAGCATGATGTGTCTGTCTTCTAAATTCCACTACCATTATGTATACGTATAAACCTTGTGCAAATAATTTAGTCCAGAAACGGGCCGCTGATCAACATACAGACTTGCTACAACGTCGACATTAGTCCCTTTGTTCCCTATCTTGGTAACCGTCAGCTCCGAACAGATGCCCAAAACGATTTGCGGAGTTCCAGATCTCGCATTGCTAGACCCGGCCGGTGAGAGAAAATTAGTATGAGAGGATTATCTAGGAGTCGCTCAACAGAGGACAACCATATAAAGAAGGCTTCGCCTGGCATTTCAGATGAACCTCCGTTTGAATTGTTTACTCCCTATTATCTACGCTTTCAAACTGGACTCTTTCAGTGCTCTCTACGGTGTATTTCCCTGTTCGGAGCGAATTGCGCAACAGTACTTATAGTTTGGCACCTGAAACAAAGGAAGAATAGGGACTAGTCTTTGTTTCACAAGGCTCCTACATAATTAATATCGAATTCCACTAGAGAGAAAATCCTCACACAGCCAAAATCATCATCAACAACATCTTCCACTGCTCAGCTAACGCAAGAACTTGGCTCTGTCGTCCATCTCGCTATCATCGCCATCTCTCCAGCTCTCACCGCTCCATAACGGCAAACACACCTTGTTTACGGAACCAAATACCGCTAGCCGCCCTGTGTTTTGCTTTGTTATCGCAGGTTATAGTTAGACAACCTTTCATCAACATAGGGAGCTACTCCCAATTCTCAGCGGCCAGCACATTCTCCATACCCAATCATTCTGTTTTGAACAATAACATACCAGAGCTCCTATATTTCCTGGAAGATTTGCTGCTTTGAGAACTTTCACTTCACTTCCCTAAATATCATCAGGCTAATCATCTCCAAGAAGAACTGTCTCTCTTATTTCAAACTATCAACGCCAACTAGAGATCTGGATGATGACGGATGTTTCACCGTTCATGTTCCAAGATCTTCAAAAGCCTCAGTTTGCCTACACTACAAACCATGCAAGCTCTGATGGCTCAAGTTCTGATAACCTGCCAAACACTTTAAATACCCGGAAAATATCAAAGCTACCGTCTTCGCTGGAAGCCAACTTGAAAAGCATCAAAACAAGCAACTATGAACTATATTTGAAAAAGGCCAATTCGCTATACACTGAGTACAAACAACTTCATCATGTATGGGGGAAATTCAGTCACAAATCATTCTCAGTATCGAAGACAAACTATTTAAGGCTTTCCTTATTGGCATTTCTAAGGTTGAACCAAGACGATTTAGTAATAGAATCCATTGATGAAAATGATCAAGACATCAAGAAAGTCCAGCTAAAAGTGGGCAAGATTGCCTCCAAGGTGTTGGGTGAATGGTGGGTCACATTGATTGATGATTTACAAAACAATTGGAGTAAAGTTTCTACCATTGACAGAAGCGCATACTTGGAAAGTATAAGTCGAATCATGTCCAGAAGAGAGTGGAACATTGTCAAAAGTACGAGCACATCCTATGCATCCAACCTTGTGTCGACACTAGACTACTGTTTCAACAAACTTTTAATAATGAAAAACATATCCTTATCAATTAATGCATTTATCGGGAAAGTCTTTGCATTTGCATACCTCAATCTGGAAAACTTTGGACATGTGCTTCTGTTCCTTCTTTACGTCAAGAACTTCACCATCAAACAAATCATAGAAAATAATCCATCATTGGAAAAGTTGAGCCCAAATACTATATCTTTATCTAAGGTGCACCCATGTCTTTCAGAATTGGCCAATTTCAAAGGTGATTTCACAGATCTTTTATTCATTGAGGGAGTCAATCAAGCTAAGTTACTGGGGATTAACTGTATGAAGCCACCAAGAACTACTCAAGTTCATGACTTGCGCATAGATTTGAAAGATAATAACTGGGTTAAGAAATGGGCAGGATTTGACAGTGACATGTTTTGTTCATTCTTGAGACACTATTTATCAGTAAACTTCTTGGACCCGTATGCTATTGATTATAATGAGCTATTCAAGGCCCCAGGTTTTGTAATAATTTATGGACACTTGGTGGAAATTGTGGAGTCCAATTTAATGCATATCAAGAAGTTCAGATCTTCCCAAGCCAAAGAAACGAACTATAATAGCAACTCATCCACTAATTCTGCACTGAAGAATTACAACATCTTCTTACAAAAATTACCAGTTCTCAAAATCATCAGATTGATACGGGATATCATACATGAGGATGACGAATGCAAAGGTATAATGATTGTCAAGATGTTTGAAAACATTTTATTGTCATTTGCAAAGAAAATTCAGGCATTCAATTCTACAATTTGTGAAGCCATATACAGTGTCTTTTTCGAATTTTTACTTCATATCCAGAACGAGAGATATTGCTTCACTAGAAACCTCAACTTGAGCTTCTGGATCACTGGTTTATTGAAGATGTTGGACACTGACAACATGATTTGTCAAACCAGAGCATTTGTTCATTTATTCAATATTTGGAACCTGATCCCAACTGATTTCTTCACGAAGCCTGAATCAATTCAGTCGTTCGATTCCTCGTTTTGGGAGAAATCAAAGAAGAACTCATTGATTTACAACTTATCGAACTACATGTTATCAAAGCCTGTTTGGGAAAACTTTTTCACACATTGGCATCCTCTAGTTCGTCAACTTTACCAAAGACTGGTGTTGTTCAAAATCATCGGAAATTCAAATGATAATTACTCGAACTACTTGAACTTTAAGAAGATCTTAAAAAACAACTTGAGCTCCACGTTCAGGGTATTTGAAGACAATTTCAAATCTTTGGACGTTTCTCCAATCATGAAGATGGACTTGATACCAGCCAACCCGTTATTGAATAAGAAGCTCATCATCACGCCTATTGAATCTTTCCAATCCTCATACAACATTTTGGACAACTTTGACTCTAACCAATTTATGCAAGGTGGTAAATTCGAGTCTTCAAGAGTCTCTTCAAACACTGCGTTGATCATAGACACAAACAAAAAGATTTATGCTTATGACATATTTGATGAAGCAATCTACTCGAGCTCGATAGGTTTCAATTCCAACAAGTCAAGCAGCCTGACATCGCCATCTACTAGAAGAAGCTCACCATCAAACTCTCCATCCGTCACCAGATCGACATCTACAACAACTTTGGCAAGAGTTCCGATCCTCGGGAGTGCACTGAGTTTCTTCAAAAAGGTTAACCATTCAGAGTCTTCTGTCAAACTGGCATCTAAAAACTCAGTTTCTCCTTCACCTGTTGCTAATTCACCTAGTCAAAGTTTGAGCCCTGGATATCAAGGACCTGATGATCAAAGCTGGAAAACAAGACATTCATCCTCAACTACACTTTGTCCAGCACCATCCATCTCTTCAGGAAGCTCGAGATCACCAAGTTTCAGAACTCCAACCTCCATTCTTTCATCTCCATCTTCTTCGTTCTCAGAAATCTCAGATGATGACACATTTTCATTCCAAAAGCATAGACAAACTTCATCGAGTACACTGGGCTCTTCAGTTTCAACAAGAGTTAATTCTGCGTCGGCTTCTAATGGAACTGTCAGCTCTAATACTCCAATGGAAGCATTGCCAACACCTCCGGAGCTCATGAAAATTGTGCCTGATGTAAAGAAGTTCAAATTTAGATATCAACTTGTTGTTTCAAATGACCCAACACAACTCATGTACAAAATTGTCGGTTCCAGCAAAGGTTCTAACCCCAAAAAATTCTTCTTGTCAGAGGTTCGTGGTGGTAACTTGCCAAAATCTCCATCAGTTCCTTTTGAAAGAAAAATCAATGAGTTGGGTATCATGAACGATGGTGCTTTTTACAATTTCGATAGGGACGATAGCTTCTTAAACGATTCCAGTGAAGACGAAGGTGAACTAGTGGTCATTCCAAGAAACTCAATCTCGTCTAGAAATGCTGCAGAAGAAGAAATTTCATTCAAGAATATCAAGAACTCACTCCTTTTGGGTAAATCGTTGAACGAATGGGAGTCAATTGTTGATGAGTATGAAAAATATATTGAATTGATGAATGAATTGAACTCGACCAGTGACTTGACCACCAAGAAAGATTACTTCCATGACCCAATGCTTGTTGCAGAAATCCCACCAACAAAATCTGGATCTTATAACGCTAATGCTTGAATTTACGTATTGGTTTTTTTTTGTCTTTTGAAACGATTGAATTTATGACATGCACAATTTAATCGCACTACACTATTGCATTTTTTACACATCACATACACAGTACATTAACTGTCATTCACAATGAAGAACATATAATTAGTTAATTGTTACGTTAATGAGCATAGATTATGAACAAACCATTAAATCGTAGAGGAAATCAAATCGTTAGAACCCGACGTGCCATCATTTACAGTACCATGCTCAACACGCATACTGAAATCGATCCCGTTGGTATCATCTCTCCCATAGAACTCACCAGTATTCTCACCTCTGTTCAAAGTTATCGTATTCGATCCTGAAGACTTGACATTAACTGTGCTTTCAGGCAGAGTTTCAACTTCTGCATCTTCATCTACCGAATAAGTATCATCTTCATTATCCACAACTTCTTGTGCTTGATTTTTGACCTCTCTCACGAGGATTAACAAACCAATGGTGACTTGTAAGACCAATGAGGATGTGGACCATAGGATGAAAACGCCAATGGCATAGCTGAACGTTCTATAGTTGTACAAGTAGTATCTGATACCCTTCCAAGCAGCTTTTACCACGATCTCAGACTCATTTGGATCGATGATAACATCAGGTCTGTTGAACTCAACAATGATGTTGAAATTCTTCAATCCTTCAAAAGATTCCTTGTTAGCATCATTGATGTAATTTTGGAAGTTAATATCTTTCAGCAGGTTAACTTTATATCTGGAGTCGTCCTTACTGTACTCAAAATCCCAAATAAAAGGTGGGACGAACCATTTGAATACAGGTGGGAGTAGAGACTCCACTTTCAAAGATTTGGCAGGAACGTTTTCTTCACCACACTTGAGCACAATTGAGTTCATACTCGACACAAGCACATGACGATTTTGTAATTGATGTATGTTGTTTGTTATTGGCCATAGATGGAACCTTTTCGTTATGTAGCTCTTAGTTCCATAAGGACTTAGCTCGTTAACAAGATAATCAGTGACAATTGTGATCTTGTACATCAATGGTTCGTAATGATTCTTAGCATTCTGACAATATGGTTTAAGCAAGAGTTCGAAATCATAATGCAAATCAGGTTGAATCTCATCCAATGCGTACTCATCGTGGATTTTCTGTTGATTGCCATAAATTGATTCCAATTCCTTACTTATGACGACAAATGGAGGTGTGTCTTTAAAATCATAGTTCAAGATGTATTGAGAGAATGGTAATCTTATTGTAGGGATTGGCACCATATAGTTGTAGAAATAGTTGAATGACAAGTATGCAAATGGTAATAAGGCAAATAATGAAATAGATGCTATTGTAATGAGTATGAGAACAACTCGAAGCGTTATAACAGGGATTCTGATGTCAAACTTCATCTTTCAAAGGGGCAGACAGGCTTGGTCTAGTTTCGATTGGACTGATTGTGATCGATTAGAGGCTCCGATACCTGTTAATTTTATACCTTCAATCTGTGACAATGTAATAATTGCTGTTGCTCACTTTGTATTATGTCAAAACATTGTCCTTATAAACTTTTGGCAAGGGCACTACCCCAACATTTCAAGCCAAAATTTTAATATTGAATTTTTCTCCACAATATGGCGATTAATTTAGCTAACTTCAGTAGTTTTATGTCCCTTATCCCTAGCAAATCCACTCTCTACTTATTCAACCTCTCAAATACACAAAAATTTTGTCCTGAATTTCGATTTGAGTTGAAAAGAGCACCTCTAATTATTTCTGGGTGATCGAAAATCATGAAATATAAAACTTTTCCAGTTTTTTTAACCATAAACTAGTATATAAGAAGCACCCTGACTAAATATCAACCCTTCAGGTATAAATATTATTTGAATTGAAAGGTAGTTGCTCCACATCTGGCACGAAGCTCAAACATACTCGTTAAATAGTCGATTACCTAATATCAGGATATTCGGAGATAGTACGCTTTTTTCAAACCTTAAATATTATTACCACTGTATAACTTTGACCCGCAAAACAAGTAACAAGTCAAGGAGCAAACAAGTCGTACGATAAGTGAATGTTAACAATTCTAGACAAACTTTTATTGAAATACTTCCCGTATACGTACAATCTGTGATACGAAGTGGGTCTGCTGTACATAATCAAGAATTCAAAAGATCGACACTTCGGTGCACACGATGGAATGGAATGCAATCCAAAACAACTTCCCTAATTCTCCAACTAAATCTCTCAACACCCTCAAGCGATATATACACAGTTAATCATATATAATTGAATAAAGTTTCAACGATCAATCAAATTAATAATAACAAAAACACAGGAACAGTAAATTTGAACTAAATTAAAATGCAAACTCCCAAAATAATAATAATAAGTAAGAACATTCTAAAAACACATACCAAAGAATTCTATTGTACTTCATTAATTCTTTTAATTCATTCTTCAATCTTCTCTCTCTCTCCCTCTCTCACTCCTTTTCTTCATAGCTGGTTTTTTTCAATGAGTTGAATGACCACGATGATATTTCAACCCATTCAAATTCTTGTAACGTTTACCACAAACTTCACATCTATAAGGTTTATCCTGTTCCATACCACTCCCATCATTTGGATCAATGACACTGTAGGTACCATCTGGGTTTAAATGCAATTTTTGGTTTTGATGTCCATGTAGACGATGGTATTTCAAACCATTTTGATTTTTGTAAGTCTTGTTACATCCGATAACAGGACATGTGAATGGTTTTTCATTGCCTTGTGCAACATACAAGTTTCTTGATGGATCGTCAATGTATCCTTCATCATTCTCTTCATCGATATCCATTGATGTATCGTCATTATTCAAGGACATTGGGAATGGAGCAGAATGTTGTCCCGTTTGAGCACTTTGTTGTTGCTGTTGTTGGTGTTGATTGAAATGACCATTATTTTGGTGCACTTGTTGATTATTATGAAGGTTTTGGTTGTTTTGGAAGTTGACTTGTTGTTGATGCTGTACTTGATGTTGCAAGTTATTCTGATTAGGCTGTAATTGTTGACGTATATGTTGTACATTTTGTTGTTGCTGTTGGAAAGGGGATTGGTTGAATCCGAAATTGTTGTGTAGTTTTGGATCATTCAAGTTATTCAAATTGTTATTGTTTGAATTTATGAAAACATCTGTGGTGGAGACAGTTTCGAAATTTTGAATAGGTTTAGGTTGATGTGTAGGAGGTGTTGGAGAAATATGTGATTCTTCATAATGTTTCAATAAATCATGTAACGTTGGCAACAGTTGTCCACAACAACTATAATCTTTACAATAATTAGCCTCTAAATCCGGTAAATAGGCGGACTGTATTGGTGGCGACATGGACATTTGGTTATTGTTATTTGAAAGGTTGAAATGGTTATGCATCATAACTTCATCCTTAAGCCAACTCCCTATAGTGACAGACCCCCAACTGATACCACCGACCCCTTGTGAATGCGCTATTGACTCTCTTCTAATGGAAGGTCTATGGTTTGGGTTGACGTTGATGTTGATAGAGTTCGTGCCCATGTAATTGCCATTATGGTGAGTATTATTATGCTGCTGTTGATGTTGCTGCTGCTGCTGATGCTGTTGGTGGTTGTTCACTTGGTTATGTGGCACTTGATGATGCTGCTGATGTTGATGCTGCTGAGCCGTGTTGAAATTATTGGAGTTGCTGTTGCCGTTAAAGACGGAGCCTGACCTTTGGTAGCCAGAGATGTCGATAGGTTGAGATAGCGAAGAGCCACCAGCGTTGGAGCCTCCGTTGGGTATGCTTATAGCAGCTGGTTGGTTAAAAAAGCTATTGGTATTCATCATGTGGCGACTATGTTGTGTGTGTCTCCTTTATAGTCGTGGTTGTATACTAATTAGTGTCCCTTAATCAAAGTGAAATATTTTGGAAGAGACACAAAATAATTTATGAGAGCCGCTAATGTGTATGATGAAACTCTTGGAGGAAAGCGCCCTGTTGGAAATGGATCAGCGTCTTGTAATTATCTGTATAGCCAATGCTTTATTATGAGTAGGATACCGTGGTGGTAGCTTGTTGACTAGTATGGGATCTAATTGAGATGTGCCGCCGTTGAAGAACGATGTTTAGTCAGTTGGAATAGCGCTCAACGATGATGGATGCGTATGCGTAGCCAGGAGTTGTGTAGCGCTTTGGTAGATTATGGCGGTTTCAGTATATTGAGCAAGTGGTGAGCCTGGTGGGTTCAGAGCTTCAGAATTTTGTAGTGGCGCTTTGCTTCTTTACTGGGCGGTTGGCTCGTTGTTGGTGGTTCCTCAGTTAGTACTCCTTTAATCTTTAATCAGAGTATCAAGTGGATTGGGTTTCCCACGTCGTTCGGGCGATTTGTCAGATGCTTTCCTTTTTCTGGGACTTTCGGTCTCCACTTCCGGGAAATCTCACACCAAGATCTGCGAGATGCGAGGGCAGATCATGTGACGAAATAGGCCCGGAAGTAGAGTACCGAGGGTTGCACTGGACCAATAGCATCGCGGCTGCGCATCATCCTGGCGAGGTCGGATTTCCACTTTGGGGAGCCACTTGCAAGCGCTTTGGGCTTTGGGAGCGGGCGGCTTCTGCCTAGCGTCTGCCCAGCGGTCTTGAACAGCGAAGGACAGACACTGCTACGTACCAAAGCAGAGCGCCACTGGAGAGCGATGAGATGGTCAGCAATAAACTAGTGATATGTGTTTAGTAATCCAGTGATGAGTTATCTATGTACGCGGAATAGGCCCAGTTCCGGTTGTTGTAGAAGTGGGCCGTGCGGTGTTCCAGGTTATAGAGATTAAAGTGAAGTACCAGCTAGAGAAGTAATGAGAAGAGATGCCCTCTGGCTCAACTCCGCGGGTTGTAAAGGTATGTACGTAATGGCACAGGCCGCAAAGTCCTTCTGAAACGACACAACTGGATCCTGTTGGGACATCCTTGCGTCTACTTGTACATATAACCTTGTAGATAGATATAACTATATAGAAGAGGAACAGCTTACAAGAAGTTATCCCGAAGACTTCAGAACATCCATCATCATTACAATCAACATGTTCAACCAAATACATATCAATATCTCTCCACTCACAGCTATAGTTCCAGTTCCTTTGATAGACTAATCCATTCTTTATTGGCTCCTAGTCATCTATTTGTCGGTCTCATCAGACGCCCATTCATGCTACAAGGTTATATGTACAAGTAGACGCAAGGATGTCCCAACAGATCCCGTAGTACTATTAGCCTCTAGGTAGTAGGTACCCGTGGTGTTGCTACTGCTGGCTGGTTATAGTATCTATCTATATATATGTCATCGAATTTGTATATCTTGCATTGAATTTTAGTACAGAATTAGGAAGAAGCACAGATAAGCGACGAGTTTGTCACAACAAAAGATCCACATGGGGAAATAGAGATAGCGAATAAGCAGAGTCCCATACCATGGTTAACATCGACTGCGACGAAGTTAACGATGTCTCTAAAGCCTGGATTAGTGGGCTCAGTACATCTACCAAGCCTCGTCAGGTACCACTGTACACATGAAATGCTGTCTCGTGAGAACCTACAACTAAATACCCATTGAACAACGTATCCTCTGATTCCTAGCAGCCGAGATCATTATGATATAAACAGAGAACACTTCCTAGCTTATCACATCCACATCGTATACGTAGTACACCAATAACTTGCGATTCAATTAAAGATCATGGTTTATATGTCTGCCATTTTGACGCGGGTCAGCCCGATGAAATTGACAGAGTTTACAATAAGATTGCTTTTAGGACAGCCTTCTATTTAAGCATTCATCTATCCCTCTTTCCACACAGACACTATAGTTGATCTGAAATCAAATCAATCAGAAGGAACAACGGAAAACTATCAACCACAATGGCATTATATTACAATTTAGTCTTTGGTTTATTGGTCTTTGAAATGGTGTTATTCACCTTACTTTCATTGCCATTACCATCCAAGATCCGTAAACCGATCTTGACTGCAATTTCCAAACCATTCCAGAAAACCGAAGTCAATGTTGCGATAAAGTGTATCCTCGTGTTCATCTTGGTGCTATTCGTTGATTCTGTTAACAGAGTCATTTCAATCAATGAAGAGTTGACAGGATTATCTCCAGGTCAAGTTATGGATCCAACACAACAAGCCGCTTACAACCCAGCTGTTGACCGTTCCGAAGTGCAAGCTAGAAGATTCTATGCTCAAAGAAATATGTATTTGACTGGTTTCACTTTGTTCTTGACATTGATCGTTACAAGAACTTATGGGTTGGTTGCTGAATTGCTAAGTTTGAAAGAAACTTACAGAGCCGATCCGGATCATGTTTCTGCTAATGATGAAATTGCTCAATTGAAAACCAAATTGAAACAAAAAGATGAAGATTTACAAATCTTGAAAAACCAAGCCAAGAGTTTGGCTAATGAATACGATGAATTGAGTGATCGTGTTAACAAAGGTTCAAAGACAGAAGTCAAGAAGACTGCTTAATTGCTTTGGTTGAATGGGATCTACCAAAAACAAAATGGTGTATAGTCTTTTTATCTAATTAATGTACACACAAATATGGAAACCACGAAACACACATTTTAGAAATATCCCCTCTATTTACTTTCATAAGAACTGCTCTTATGCTTTGGAGTGAAATTAAAACTTTCACCAGCTGGCCCTAAAAACATTTCAGAGATCTTGATCCAGTCCTTATAATCATTACTCCCCAATAAAGTTTCCAACTCGTCTCTCCCCTTCCAAAACTCTGGTCTTTCATTCAATTTAATTGGATATCTTTCCAAAATACCATATGGAATGTATCTATGGAAGAATGACAAAAACTCACACAAGAATCTTCTTGCCAAGGCGATACCATACTCATCAGTCCCCCAATGTTGCATAGCGAAATCGGCATATGTCTTGATCATGTCTAATCTCTCAGTGGATGATTTATCCAAGTATTGTTGTGCATCAATTTCTTCAAAGATCCATGGTTTGATCAAGGCACCACGAGCCACCATAACTGAATCAATGTATGGATTCTCCACGGCACTGTACCAATCGTTGAAATTGTAACAATCACCATTCCCGACGAAATTGATTCTTTGGAAATCTCTACGTTCTTTATCATCTTCCAATTCTTGTTCAGTTTCTCTTAGGGCTTGACCCACCTCGGCGATATAATCCCAATTGGCCTCTTTGGTATAACGTTGTTGACGAGATCTACCGTGTAATGTCACTGCAGCGGTCTGAGTCTCTCTAACAAGTCTCTTGACCAAATTATGGGCAATTGGATGATTATCTCTGGTCCCCATTCTGATCTTAACAGTGGTTGGGATCTCACCGGAACAATAGTTCATAGAGTTTAAGATTCTAATTAATCTTGCTGGTTGGTCTAGTAACCCAGAACCGGAACCTTGTCTGTACAACAAGTCGATTGGACAACCACTGTTCAAGTTCAATTCACTAACGGATGGACACATCTTGGAGACGACCTCAGCGGCTTTAGCACCTTGCCAATGTTTAGCAGTGGCGATTTGCACACCAAAACCAGGATACTCGGAACAATGAGCTTTTGGTAAGGCCCATTCAGAGTTTGTACCTTGGATCAATGGTAATGTTAATGCCATTTCACTGTAAGTGACATCGGCACCAAGGGTTTTCATCAATCTTCTGTATGGTAAGTTCCCCACAGTGGTTAATGGAGACACAATTTTCTTACCAACCAAGTCCAATTTTTTCTTTTCAGATGCAAAGAATCTGGTTTCATAGTACGAGTTGGCATTTTCCTTGGCTTCTTCTTGCGGAGTGGCAGTAGTGTCTTCAGCAGCTGGTTCTTCTTCAGTTTCACCTGATTCATCGGCCTTCTTTTTGGCCAAATCCCTTTTCTTGTTATCATCTTGAATTGAATCCATAATCTTGGTGACTTCATCAGCCAATGTGAAAACAAATTGTTTCTTGATCAAGGAGAATTTTTGGTCATTTGTGACATGGTTAACTTCATGGTTCAACAATTTGGCTTGTTCATACTTGTCCATATCTCTAATCAAACTGTTTGATTCTTTGTCGAAATGTGAGTGTAAAAAACGACATTTCAAACCCACTGGACAATAACCCAAGGCGTTGAAAACAGGACAAACACCTTCGATATCAGCGTCTTTAGCAGCTAAGTAACCTTCAACGTCATGTGTGAATCTACACTTGTCAGGACCGAATTTACAAGTTTTACCTTGTTCAGGGTCGACTAGAGCTGCGCATAATCGGACTTCTTCTTGGACTTGTTTGATTTCTCTATTCTTGTTTTGACCTCTGGTTCTCTTGCCTCTTTTACCCTTACCGTTGGAGTCACCACCATCGTTTCTATCCCCGTTGGCCTCGGCCTCGTCGTCATCAATCACTTCGACAGGTCTAGCATCGACAATGAACTCTTTCTTAATGTGAGCAATACCTCTAGTGTCAGATCTCGGTATATTTCTAGCGATGTCACTGGCTTTGACCTTCTTAGCGTCTGGTTCAGCGCTGTTGGCCACTGGTGATCCTGGTCTCTTGTTCTCCTCGGACATTTCTGCACTCCAGTTTGATAATCTGCTTCTCCCTCCACCAGTATTAATTGCACTACTAATCTCTATAGCTCATCGCTATGAATAATTTTCCAGGTACCGGTTTGTGCCACAGGATCTTTCCCAAAACGGAAACTCGGAGCACCCGCGGTTGGTGAACTTTAAAAAACTGAAAATTTGGATTCTTATCTTGAGCTCATCGCAGAATCAGAATCAGCTCGTTTAAGCAGAAAGCGCCTGGAAAGTGATAGAGAGATAGAGAGACGTAATAAATAAAAGGGGAGTCTCACCAGTACTTTGACACATTCAAAAGCTATCATAATTTGGAAGAATAGACTATACAACTGGTTGTGCAAGACAACTACTACAAAGCAAATATACAATAATACCAAGATGACCACTACTACACAACCAAGAAACCCAGAGAACAACCCACTGAGAATAATAGAAAGATGTCGTCAAGAAGGGCGTCCTGTTTATATTGCTGGTCCTATGGTGCGATACTCCAAACTGCCCTTCCGTGCGCTAGTGAGAGAATATAACGTTGATTTGGTGTACTCGCCAATGATCCTAGCAAGAGAGTTTGTGCGTAATGGTATTGCCAGACTAAGTGATTTCACTACAAACAACTATGATACCCCATTGATCGTGCAAGTCGGGACAAACAACGTCACAGACCTGCTTAGATTCGTTGAGATGATCCATCCATACGTTGATGCTATTGGTATAAATTGTGGATGTCCAATCAAAGATCAAGTCAGAGAGGGTATTGGTGCCGCTTTGATGAGTGAACCTGACCTCGTTGCATCCATGGTCTCCGCAGTGAAGCAAAAGTATGGTGATAAAGTCACTATTGAAACCAAGATCCGTATTCATCCAGATTTACAAGAAACTGTGGACTTCGTTAAAAAAGTTGAAAATGCAGGTGTCGATTTCATAACTGTACATGGTCGTACCAAGACTACAAGATCCTCACACCCGGCAAATTTCGAAGCTATTAAACTCATGAAAGAATCCGTGTCAGTGCCAGTGATTGCCAATGGTGATTGTTTCTCACTGGAAGACGCACACAAGATTGCCCAACTGACCAAAGTGGACGGTGTCATGGCCGTGCGTGGGATCCTAGCTAATCCAGCAATGTTTGCCGGATATGAACATGCACCATGGGGCTGTATTGAGAAATTTTGGGAGTATTCAACAAGTTTTGGATTACCATATAGATTGATCCAGCATCATTTATCATGTATGTTGGATGGAAGAATACCTAGGGAGCTGTATAAGGAGATGATGACTATAAAGACATTGGCTCATTTGATTGATTTCTTCGATACACATTTTGTCCTAAAGAGATCTGGTGAGGAAGGGTATGGTGAAAGTGTGGAGATCCCATTGAAGACTCAAAGAAGTTTGCATATATAAGGATGCTGCTCCATGAAAAGGGTAGTATAATCGCTATATTTATTAATATAATCACAACATTCAATACGACAAACATAGTAATACCATTAAATCACATAGTATCTAATTTGTTAGCTTATAATTACTATAGTATATAGCTATTCCAATTCCGAGCCCAGACAGGTCGGATTAACCACATTCGTTTCGCTGCCGCCCTAGAAAATTTCGATCTCTGATTTTTTTAAATTTTCCATAGTATAAAAATTTCGAGCGCTACTCTCTTTTAATCTTCTTACGTTTGAGAGCTTGAAGACCAACACAACAGGGCGCTCCATGTCTTTATACACTTGGTATGTCAATCTTGTTTATTAAAACTACCATGGTCCAATAACAACACATACGATGATCTATAATTTTTCCAAAGGATGATAACTTCTTTTTACCTTGAACCGATGCGAGCAAATGTTTTGGGTTGATCGTTTTGATTGGCTTTTTTGTGATGAATGGTTCATTTATGTCATAGTTACACTGATCATTGATTTGATTGTCGTTAGTGATGTTGTTTTGACTTGGTGGTATGTTTCCATTTGGGTCAAGTTATTGTCACTAACAAGTTTAAAGAATGCGAATTATCAATTGATTAGTTTTCAGGATAGTGTATATAGATACAATTTGTAATGTACAAATAATTGGAGTTACTTGACTGATCGTAGATTGACTTGATTATTTCGACAAAATGTGACTTCTTTTCCTATGTATATACAGATCTATAATTGTGATACGTCAAGACTTGGTAGGTATTGAGGCTATAATGTATAGACCTCTATTAAGTCTACACTGCAAGCATAAAAATACAAAGTGATTAAATTTTCTTTTTTTTTTGTTTCTGTTAGTTACGCAACATAAAAAACCCGTTAAATTATATGACTATTTTATTGTTTACATGAGTTAATTTAAGCTTCATCTTCGTCAACAACAACGGTTTGTAAACCTTTAGCGGAGGCAACGTTAACTGGTTCGACAAAAGAGAACAATTTTTCTTCAGCATCTTCTTCTTCGTTACGCTTTCTAGAGATTCTGACACGTAATCTGAATGGAACACCTTTGATACCTCTCTTCCAGATTTCTTGGTTCAATCTTGGGTCTAATCTGACATCGCTGGTACCTAATTGTTTTTGAGCAAATTTCTTGATTTCCTTGACAGCGGTTGGAGCTCTCTTTTTGAAAGAGACACCGTGTAACTATAACACATAATTGTTAGTAAATCATATTCAATTAATTTAAGTTTAGATGGATCTGTAGGAATGGTGGAATAATTTGACAGAAGTGGAGCACAGATTCTTTGTAGTACATTGCTTAGCCATTGTAGTCTCTTCTTGTTCAATCTCTCTAGATCACTGTCTAATGCTTTAGTGTCCTCTGTTCACTACGAAATCTTCCTCTATTGACAACACTTCCCCGTGTCGTTTAATCATCAATCGGTCTTCTGAAGTGCTTGAAAATACTCTTGTTCCCATTCTCATTGGTTCTTGATTGCTTGTACTCTCAATATATCTCCTCATCTCTTTACAATATCTCCGTCTCTGTACTGGTCCAACATATCTATATCAATTTCCAATCCATTAAGTTCCCACAGTCCCACGGTTTCCAATCCTTTGCTTGGATACGTACTCTCTTGTGTAAGTTGATGGTGTATTCACGGGTGACAACGTCTTTCACAGATGACATGGCTATGGTATAAATTAACTGTTGTTACTAACAAGGGCTCTTCACTATCAAAAGGTGCTTGATATTTCACTTTTCAACAAAATTTTGTGCTTTCCTCGATTGTCGCCAGTGTGTGGTGTTTTGGAAAAAAAGTGCGGTACGTGCAACACCGAATTGTGTGCCAGAGCTCTGTGCGCGAACTCCTTTCGCGATTTTCGACTTTTGCGCGATTGGAGATTGGCAGATTTGACGGGCGTTTGGATTTGGCGGTGGAAAATTTGGAGTTTAAAGTGTGGCGCGAATCAGATTTGAAAAAATAAATTGACGATACCAAATATTGGTGTCAGGATGTTAGGGCATAGCTTCTCAAATCATGTGACTATTTGTTATCTACACGTGACTTTTACAAAATTAGGGTTGTATCATTCAAAGCCATAAAGTTTACTAGTATAAAAGTGCCATATTGACAACATCTGTTTAGAGATCTCCGGCCTCTCACACACTTCAGCATGATCAAAGCAGTCAGTACCATCTGATAGCGATCTCAATTGCAGTTCGAATAGCGCGCATAGAGAACATAGGATACGTCCTGTTATCCTTTGGTCTTTAATCAATTCAAATAGATCATCCAAGTTCGTTATATGTGACAGGTCTATAGCTTCCCTCGTGGCGGTGTCTGGTTTTGGAAGTCTTTTGTAATCTAGCACTGGATCAACTTTGGACAGGACGGTTTCCAATGGCTTGATGATCTCTTTCAAATGATCTTGGTTTGTTTTGAAATGTGTATCAAAGTAATTGCTAGCCAAGTCCCAATCGCCCTTGACTAGAGCGACTAGGATTGCCAGGAACACAAATCTATGTTTAAAGATCTGTTGTTCCTCATCATCGTCATCACCACTCACGGAGCTGATAATGGAATCCGCATGTGTTATGAATGTCGAGTACTCCCTTTTAGCAATGAGATTGGCAGAGACACCATATGAGAGTACTTTCAGCGCTTTGGATATCAATTCTTGCTCCTCAGATACAGCTAGGAACCTTTGTCTCAATCTCCATACCAATGAGTAGTATTCATTAGAAAGTGTCACATTAGGACCCACTGATCTTAGCCTTATAACCAACAGTCTCAGACTTAGTGGAACATCATCACCCAATGGGCATGGCTTGCTCACAAGAGGTTTTTTAGTCTCTCCAGCATCCAGTTTAGAGAGCTTATCCAACACAACAGTTAGTCGCTTAGCCTCCTGTTGAGCCAGGCCCAACTCATTACTGAGCACCAAGAACATCAAACGAAGACTCCACATTTGGAACACATTGTACAGATCCTTTTCGGAATGGATCTTGTCAATCCCAATGATCGAGTCCCTAGCAACATTTGCAATGTGTATATACGTTCTGTACTGCTCTTGATTGTTGATCTGGGAGTGCAATATCTTCCCCAAAGTTGACGATATCTCATTTAGCGAGTTTTTGCTATCTCCTTCACCAGAGCTCATAAAACCTTCAACCAAAGGCGTCTGTAAAAACAGATTGGAGCTGAGGATCCCACTATAACTTTCCAGAACCATTATCAAGCGATTGTCCAGTTATTTATCCAATTTGCAGTGATCAAAGCGATCATCATTTTATTGTTTAGTGGCCCACTATCAATTTCTCGAATTTCCGATACTCAAATTTTTGGTAAACAAAGGATTGAAATGGTAAACTAAACGAAAACAACCGCTGTCAAAACACCATTGCTAACCACAGACATTCATCGAACCTGCTGGTAATATCACTGTCAATTGATTGGGAACTGAAGTTGGTGCTACAGAAAGTACACGAAATTTGCTTCCAGGTTGTGATCGCCGATACTAGAAGACTTAAAGAGAGAGAATTATGTCAAACCCGTTGCGCCCAACGTTACCATCCATGTCAACTAATGACAACCAGACAGCAAACACTCCTCCAACGTCCGGTGGTCAATTTGGCTCTCAGGACTCAAAGACACAGTCTCCAGGACAGGGGATAAGGCTGCCTCCGATCTCGTTCTTATCAAACATGTCGAATATGTCAAATCCACACCAATTGGCCCCACCATCATCACTAGGAGTTCCAAGATTGTTGAACAATATGGACAATTCCAATACTAATGCTACTGCTACACAGCAATCAACACCAAGTTTGAGCTGTGCTCCTCAGTTTTCACCACATTTGGGTAGTGGGAGTGTAGCCCCTCCAAAGAGTGATTCAATACTTTCACCTCCAATCCCATCAATATCTCATTTGACACAACAACAATTTTCTCATCCACCATTTCAACAACAGCAACAGCCGCCAAGTGGCTCTAGCTTGAACGATACCTCCAATGTTAACTTACCACCAAAATCTTCCTTCTTGAGTAACGTTGTCTCTCCAAGTGTTCCTGAACAGCTGCCTCCTCAAGTGAAATTGAAAGAAGATATCACGAAACCTGATGTAAACGAGGAAACTGACGAGGAAATCATTAAGTACTATGAAAATAAGTATGGAATCAATGATTTCACCAATGAGGAGAAACATGATATATTGCAGCATGAGAAAAGAGCACGTATCGAAAAGGCTAAAAATCCTAGTTACAAAACTTACCTATGTTACTCCATCATCAAGAGATTGAATGCAATTCAACCACCAAAAAAAACTACATCTACACCACCAGCATTGAGCTCGGCTTCAACGGTACTATCAGCTTCCAAAGAAGAACCTATACAGACCGCGGCACCAGTTGTGAGTAACGAGGTACCACCACAACCGCCAAAGGAGAAAGTTGAATTCACAAGAAGAAAAATCGTTATAAATAACGACGATGCCCTGACTTATGCTTCAAAATTCCCAAGAAAACATCTGGGATCTGTGTTGTACACACCATTCCCAACTAAGGAAACACATAAACAATTATCCATATTCAAGCCATCTGATTTGGATGATGATGATGATGGAAACCCACCAAATTCTACGGCTCAAACTGAAATTGTCCCATTACTACCTGAACTGACAAATTATATTAATTCCATTGTCACTGTGAGAATCCCATCTTACCAAATTAATGATTTACAAAACAATAAGAACTATATCAATAGAAGTATCTGGGGTACGGATATCTATACTGATGATTCTGATATCTTGATGATCTTGAAACATAATGGGTTCTTACCAACTGCAGATAACGAGCTGGAAACAATCATTGACGGTGCTATGAACCATATTGATGCCAAGAGAACACCGGGGAACCCCAAAACTCTAGAGAACATTGATCAAACCGTGAACAATTTCAGACATTTCATCAACATCATTGGAGGTGACATACATGTGGATTTGGTCGTTCTGCCACCATTAGCCTCATATCAAGGTATCTATAGAAACGGTGTGAAATCAAGAGACTGGCTCACGGGTCATGATGGTGTCAGTATTGCCATCTATGGTGTTAGATATGGTGAGATTAACAGCGCAGTGGAGAATATCAACGATGCTGAGATTAGAAAGAGAAAGATTGATCAAGTGGATCAAATGAAGGAGACACCTTTGGAGATTTTGGAAAACGACGGGAAATGGAGGTTGAATATTGAGGCCTACAAGAAGATAAAATTACAGATTGAGTTGGAGAAAACCGCTAAACAGGAGAGGAAAAAGGCCAAGCAGTCCTCTGAAGAAGCAGAGAAACCAGCAGAGAAGACCAAGGACTGATCTGTGTGTATTGTACCAATATAAATGACTTAATTTAGTATGTTTATTTTATCAGAGGTTATATGTGTAGTGCCCTAACCAACCACAAAATGAATGGCCGAAGAATCTTGAAGAAAGGGCAGCATAAAGTACGAGTTTTTAGCCTTACGATGGCACATCTTAAACACACCCAAAACACACAGCCAGAGAACGCTTGAGCCAAAGATTTTGTTAGTCGAGTTTGGATGTTTTGAACTTGGTTGGACAAGATACTTTTTTTGGATTCCGGTTCTTTTATTTACTACTATTTTGCATCTCGCATTCTGTTGGTACAGATTCCCAGTTAATATCATAGGGGATCACTAGACAACAAAAACATATATCTGGGAACAACGATGGCTGACGGTGTTGCCAGTGCCATTAACAACGAGAAGCCCTTGACTACGACGACGACAACGACAACAACAAGCAAAGCGAGCCCGAAGCCAAATACTGCGAAGGAGCAACCTGTTGTGGCAGAGCTGAAGAAGGAAAATACAATAAAGTCATATAGATCGTCGAGATCCTTGAAGAGTGTACTAAACAGTCAAACACAACTACCCGCTACGAGCAATAGCAATAACAATAACAATAACAGTCAAAAAAAGAATAGTGTGCTAAGATCTATTAGAAACTTATTTGTCAAGGCTTCTATCAATTTATCCATCGCTGCAGCAAGACTCAAAAGCTTTGCCGAAGACGCCCTTTCATCAGACGAAGTTGTTCACGAGTTATTCTTAGTCACATCGTCTACATCGGTTGATTCTTCATTGTTAGAATTGGAGGATCACATTGCAACAAATCAACAACAAGGAGAAACAGAAAGTCGATCTGGAGGACCTCTGTCTGAAGAGATGACTATCAACTCATCCACCCAGGAAAATGGTCATCGTGATGAACCTATTGCATACCAAGATTTCGATTCAGTAGCGGAGGCCAAGAGAATTCAAAGAGAAAAGAGTGATTCTACTCAACCTTTCATCGAGGGTGAACAGATTTGGCACAAGAGAAGAGAAGCGTGGTTACACTCTACTAGCGGGGAACGTACAAGAGCCAAGCAAAAGCAAGCAGAGAATACATTGGTTGGTATCTCGAAGGACAACTATCCTATTGTGTATAACAATTTGATTGAAAAGCAGAAAACATTGAAGAAGCCAATGAATTTGAAAGATGCACTGAAAGTCATTAACGCCGGTTGGATTGCCACAAAGAAATGGGAAAGAGCAGCACAAGGGCTGGCATAGTCATCATCATATCCATTCATTAGCTAGTTATGGCTTCATATTCCATTCCACACATTATTATTTTTTCTCCGTCTCTCATTCCATTGATAATCCATTTTTTTGCCTTTAATATTTATGTATACCTTGCACTTAACGAATGATAACGACTGGTTTTTTTCTCTAATATTCATAGATCACTAGAACTATTGTAGTATTACTTTGAGTACAATTGTTCATTTCTATCCAAGATCTGGAACGTCCCCTCTAGGATCCGCAATTCCTGGTCCATCTTCTCAGCAAAACCTTGCACTTCATGTAAATGCTTTGCATTCTTCTGCGTGCTGGAGATGAGCTTTTGATAACTCTTCACATACTTGTCATTATGCGATTTGGCCTGTTGTAATGTCGTTATCTGGTTCTTGATAATGACGTCTGATTTGCGGATTTGGCTAAGAGCGATGGTGGCTTCATTGGGAGTCTGTAGCAGTGATTGTACATGTGAGTATGCTTCGTCCATTGCGTTGTTGTCTGTGTCGTCTTTGTCGTTTGTGTTGAGTATTGTTGATATTTGGTGATTCTGTTGAGTTCAATATCTGATTATCTAATTGCTCTTTTTGAAAAGGGAAACAGCACTTTAGGCGGCTATCAAACCATCATCATCATCACCAATTACAAGGCGCTTCAAGAGCTGAAAAGGGAGCATCAAAGGGGACAATGACACACGTGCCGGCGTGCTTGCTGAAGACAGAGCTCAAGACGAGCTTCAATATCACGAGTTTGCTGTTGAGCAGGAAGCTTCTCTACGTGGGATGCGACAATGGAACAATGGTGATCTATAAACGACGTGGCGATGAAGGACTGGAACAAGGGAGCGCTAAGGAAATACCCAATGTTGCTGATGGTGCAATTGACGTGATCCAGGAGGTCGAAGAGAGCTTGATCGTGTTGTCGAAGGGCGTTGTGTCGATATACGATACCACGGCGTTTGGTCTCCAAGAGGTGTTGCCATTTAAGCAGATTGTCCACATGTGCACATACAAATCAATGACAACAGGGTATTCCTATCTTGGTATCGCTAATAAGTACATGGTGGTGATATATCTCTGCACAAACGATCAGTTCGAAGTGATTAGACAGTTCAAATCTGTGGATAAGATCAACTCGTTCCAATTCATAAATGAGAAGACAATAATAACGTCACATAATTCACAGTTCCAATTGTTTTCAGACGATAGTTCCTCAAGTAATGAACCATTGAGGAAAATACCCTTCCATTCCAAGTTCTCCATCTTCAACCAGACTGCATCCATAATACCCAATGGCAACACTATATTGTTAACTAAAGGTGCACATTCGATCAAATGGAATCAAGAGACAATGGAAGAGGAACAGACTACACATTGGGATTCCACTTCGCAATTTGTGCAATACATTGCACCTTTCATCCTTTTTGTCACTGGTAATCATGTTAAGATAATGGATTTCCAAAGTTTCACCGAGTATCAAAGCTTGGTGATACCTAGAGTATCTCAATACAGTTCTAAGGGAGATAATGTCGTATTTGCTTCAAAGAATCAAATATACTATTACCAGTTTGCATCATTCGACAAAATAATTGACTATTTGAAATTACACAATTTGAAACAGGCCATCACATTTGTCAACCAATTGACTTTGGAATCCTATGAAAATAAGCCCTTAACATTGAGAAACTTGGAAATAGAGGATGGGATCAGAATGTTTAAAACGGGGAAAATATCACTAGCTATAAAGACATTTATGGACTACGTTGCGCCTCCTATGAAAGTGATTGCGCTATATCCTTCACCAATATCCGGTGTTGCAGGGCTTAAACAAGAAGAGGTACAGAAGAGGGAGAGACACAAGAATGAAGAGGAGAAGCAAGCCGAGGAAGATGATCAGTCCCTTGATAAGAACACAGTGCAGTTATTAGTCCAGTACTTATCAGATATCAGAAGAAAATTCAACAAAGTCGCCTCTTCCGAGAATGGAGAACTGGATTACCTGAACTCGAAACTGACAATAGCATCATTCACAGAGGATAAATATAGCATTGATGAAATCAAGAAGGCCATTGATAGCACATTATTCAGATGTTACGATATACTGAACAGTGGGTTGATTGGGTCTTTGGTGCGTCTAGATAACCACTGTGATACAGACTTGGTCATCAATACTTTCAAAACGAAAAACATGATTAGTGAATTGATCGATTTCTATTTCAAGAAGGGCTTACATGAACAAGCTCTCAAATTATTATTGACACTGTGCAAGGATTCTCAACAGCCGGACCCCTTGGTGAAGTATATGCAGAATTTGAAGAATGATCAATTGGAGCTCATAATCAAATTTGCAGATTGGCCAATATCCGTGGAAGAGTCTTATGGGATAGAAATTTTCTTGAATTCTCAACATTCAGAAACTTTCAACAGACAAAGAGTTGTGAAATACTTGAACACTAAATCACAAAACTTGGAAAGAATATATTTGGAGTTCATCATTGTGGAATTGAAAGACCAGGCGAAATTTTTCAATACAAGACTTGTGGAAATCTATTTTGCTGAGTTGAAGAATGAAACATACAACCAAGACTCCACATATTACAAAAAACTTGCAACTTTCTTACAATTGGGGAATTACGATGCATCAAGAGCCTTGGAAATCGTGCCTACAGATCAACCGCATCTTAAGAGATTGAAAGTTTTCATCCTACATAAGTTGAAAAGACATGAACAAGCTTTGAAAATTCTTGTCCTAGAGGTTAATGACTCTAATCTGGCTATTCAATACGTTCATGACTTATTCATCGAGGAGAATGATAAAATCGGACACAAGTTTTTCCTCAGGTTGATTAACTTGTTTTGGAAGAATAAGGATAAGGTCTCCATAATGAAACTATTGGAAACTTCAAAAGATTCGAATATACCATTAGTGGATATTTTAAACACCTTACCATCCGAGTTTAAAGTTTATGAAATAGAACAAGTCTTAATTAAAAGTTTGAGACTCAAGATGAAGTTGAGCACTTCTTTAAACCTCTCAAAGAATCTAAGAAGTGTTGAAGCTGTTAAAGTTGAAGAAAAGTTATTGAATCTACAAAGCTCTAGAGCGGAAATCATCGCTAATGAAACACGGTGTCCTGTTTGTAATTCTTACTTGGCCAACAGTGTATTGAATTGGTTCCCTGATGGGAAAGTTGTGCATTTTGGATGTGCAAAGATTTATCAAACACGAATTGATGAAACCAATAAGGTTCATAGAGTCAAAACCATCAAACTTAAAGACTACGGTTTTTCCTAACGAAGCCCTCTACAAACATTAATACCATCTACATATACAATTTTAGATTTCTATATACTTTGATGTAGGTTCTAAACAGTAGTTAAAAGGTTGATAACACCAGAACAGTATTTAACAAGATCATCCATATCGGATGTCTTGTGTTCATGGGCCTTATACCAGTCATCCAATGCGGCTTCAACACCTTCATCTTGGATGTTGACAAATACATCACCGTGATTTTTAAACAACATACTCATCCAAGCTTCGATCAATTCAACATCGGTATTAGCCTTATAACCTTGGGTCAAAGCCTTAATGAAACTGGAGATTTCGTCTAATGGTGGTTGTGTGTTTAAAGATTTGATTTCCAAATCTGTGACAGCTGGTGAGGCAGCTACCAAGAATTTCAAAATGTTGGTATAGTCACCAGTTTCTGAGTCTTCACGTAAAGTTCTAGTGAATTCACTTTCAAAAGTAGCATTAACACCTGGTTTAGAGACGTTCAACCCTTGAACGCCATTATCATTAGCATCTGGTTTCTCCAAAATAGATGATTTACCTTCTCTGATTGAAGCTTCGTCACCGACTTTTTCACCAGCCAATTGTAAGAAGAATGGCGCGTTTTCAGGTTTCTTTGGTGCTTCTTTTGGTTTGTTACGACTCTTGATAGTATCCAAGTTCAACAAAATATCGAATTTACTTCTTGGACCCAATGATAATGTCATCAAACTCTCATCGATTTGATCAAGAGTTTCGTAATGGTTTGTGAATAACTCGGAATCTTGGTCTTCGTTATCGAAAGCACCATCCAAAATGGTGGAACCACCTTCCCCAGCGACATTTGGCAAAATGGTATCAGCAAATTCATCTTCTTCGATGTGTCTAGTTGAAACTGGTCTAAATTGGGCACGGTTGGTCCAAAGACTAACACCTAATTGTGAGACGTGTGTAGTAGCCAAAGAGTCACCCAATGGTGAGAATTTGACACTTGTGGCAACATTAGGCACTCTAATACCATCAATACAACCACCTGTTGGGATATCCCATGTTCTTATAGTAGAGTCCAAGGCAGCAGAGACGATCCAACGACCATCTGGACTGAAGTCCATGGATGTGATTCTATTTCTATGACCATATAGCACACGAACAATTTTTTGTGTAACTGCATCGATAACGACAATAGACAAATCATCTAATGCTAAAGCGACCAAATCCGAAGATCTATGATAAACCAATGATGTGATTGGAGCTGTTAATTTCAATTTCCCCAAGTATTTGGATTGACTAAAATCATAAAACCCAACAATCCCATCCAACCCAACGGAGACCATCTTTCTGTTCATACCATCGATGGCAATACCTGTGACCGCTTTGTTATGTAATTGATATTTCTTACGCAAGATACCACTTTGTAAGTTGTACACAGAGATACCACCGTTAGATGACCCAACTAACCCGAAATTACCACATTGAGAGATAGCAACACTTTTGGCGATACCTTCATCCATTGTTGGTAAGACGTGTCTACCAACACGTTTGTTTTTAGAATCCCAAGTACGAGCGAAGTTTTCATCCTTATGAGATGTCAAGACATTTTCCCATTCACCGGCTCTTGAGTTTTCAATGGCGATAGAGGTAATTTCTGGGAATTTCCCCTTGATAGTTGGACCTGCACTTCTTTTCCCATCAGCTTTCTTATGTGGTCTTTGAGACAATTCTTGCGATTGGGCATCTTTACGTAATGAGAAACTCCAGAATGTACGATCTCTCGAGGCAGATAGAATATAGTGTGAAGTTGGATCAGCATAGATAACTGAAGATGGTGGAGCCGAGTGACCACCTCTTGATCTCAAATGACGTGGTGGTGAGACGATAGCGGTGTTTGAAGTGGACAATGATGGATCGAAAACGAATTCCCTCAAGTAGTTATCCGCACCGTTTGTCACGACGATTGGTTGACCATTTAGGAATTGAGCTTTGGCAACACCTCCATAAGATTCTTGGTGAACACTTCTCATGACGTTGATACGAGAATTACGATCCAAATCGTAGAAGACTAAGTCACCAGAGTTTAAAGCGGCAACCAAATGTGGAGACCCATCGGTTCTGAAAGAGATGGAGTTAACACGAGCTTCACCAGTTTCAATTGTGTGGATAACTCTACCCTTTTTGACGTTGTAGAGGATGACCTGACCTTTGACGTTACCAATGGCGATGATATCTAACACTGGGGCAAATTCGATAGTTGTGAGTTGATCGGCAAAAGTTTCAGAAGTGTATAGCAATTTCCCCGAGTGAACGTTGAAAACAAGGACATTTGATGAAGTGACAACGACGATTTTGTTTAAATAGGTTGGAGGATGGATCAAATCCATGATTTCACCATCTAATGATGAGATTGGGATTTTGGTGTAAAATTCAGTTGCAACTTTCAACCCATTAGCCTTCTTAAAGACAAAGATGTTTTGCTTTGATGTGGCGACGAGATATTCACCAAAAACAATGACTTTGTTGATGACTTCAGACTCATCAACTTGTAAAGTGTGTTCCAATTTACCTCTCTTGTAGATACCAATTTTGTTATCATAAGCAGCATAGACGTAATGGAAATGAGCAGTCAGGGCATTGATCTTGGATGGAGTTTGAGTTTGAGAGACAAACAACAAGTGTAAAGTGTTTGCATCATAGATTTGCAAAGAACGACCAACACTTGTGACGATGTAGAACGTGGTACCTAGAGTTCCCACAGCGAATGGAACATCATTAGAGACGTTACCGATAACTCTGAATGGAGAGAAGATCTTTGAGGACTTGGCAGCCTTTGAGGCGACCTCGTTGACTTTTCTCTTCTTGACTTGATCAACAGCAGCAGTCATTCCTGGTTGTATGTGAGGTAGCCAATCAATAAATTGTATAACTCTCTAGCTCTAGATCTATACTGATATTGCATAGAAATAATTTTTTTTGAGTAGCGCTTCGTATTACATAATTAATTACGTAATATGAGATGAGCAGCTTACTGCTTACTGCACCTTTACAAAATGGCAGAATTTTTGGCTGTTCTTATCTGCTGACGTAATCAGCCGCCGAAGTCAGGAAATCTGCCAATATTTATTTTGTATATAAAGCGCATTGGGAACCACGTTTGCAGAGCGCTAAATAAATGAATTTTATACTACAACAACAGCACGATGAGCGAGCCTATAGACATCAAGGACACGGCGGCTAAGAAGAAGAACAGCTTCTCGACTCCCATCTCGCCACTGGTGCTCAGCTCGACAAACACCGCTACAAACTCATACGACGAGAGCAAGAAGGCAATGGCATCTATAGCGCCAATATTGGAGGGATTCACTCCAAAGACATCTTCCAGCGAGAACAACAGTCAAGTTCATTTGCCACCGCCAGCAGTGGATAGCACCACTGCGAGTGGAGTCAGCACTAGAAAGAGCTCAATGTCCATCTCGAAGCCTCCAATGCCACAGTTGCCAAAGATTGGTAAGATCGGGGTTTGTGCCATGGATGCAAAAGTGTTGAGTAAACCTTGCAGACACATTTTGAACAGATTGATCGAAAATGGCGAATTCGAAACAGTTATCTTTGGTGACAAAGTCATCTTGGATGAATCAATTGAGAACTGGCCAACTTGTGACTTCTTGATCAGTTTCTTCTCCACAGGGTTCCCATTGGATAAGGCCATCGCATATGTCAAATTGCGTAAACCATACATCATCAATGATTTAGTCATGCAAAAGGCACTATGGGATAGAAGACTATGTCTGTGGATCCTTGACGCTGCTAATGTGCCAACACCTCGTAGATTGGAGATCTCAAGAGATGGTGGTCCAAGAGTCGATGACGAATTGAAACAGAAATTACAAGAAAATGGTGTCACTGTCAAGAGAATTGAAGAGCCAGAATGGAAAATGATTGATGAAGATACAATCTGGGTTAATGGCGAAACTTTGACCAAGCCATTTGTCGAGAAACCAGTTGATGGTGAAGATCATAACGTGTACATCTATTACGCAAAGAAAGATGGTGGTGGTGGTAGAAAACTTTTCAGAAAAGTTGGTAACAAATCATCTGAATTTGATCCTGAATTATCTACACCAAGAACTTCGGGTTCCTACATCTATGAACAATTCATGGATACTGATAACTTTGAAGATGTTAAAGCTTATACAGTGGGACCAGAATTTTGTCATGCTGAAACTAGAAAATCTCCAGTAGTCGATGGTATCGTGAGAAGAAACACACATGGTAAAGAAATTAGATACTTGACCCCATTATCTGATGATGAAAAAAGAATGGCCAAGAATATCTCCATTGGGTTTGGTCAAACTATTTGTGGGTTTGATTTACTGAGAGTTGGTGGTAAAAGTTATGTTATCGATGTGAATGGGTTCTCATTTGTTAAAGATAACATCCCATACTATGACAATTGTTCCAAGATCTTGAGAAACATGTTTGCCGAAGCAAAGAAGATTAGAGATATTAGCAAATACACCGCTCCACCTTCTGCCACTGAACAAAAGTCTCAAAAATGGGTGTTGAAAGGGTTGGTCTCTGTTATTCGTCATGCTGATCGTACTCCAAAGCAAAAATTCAAATACTCTTTCAAATCTGAGATTTTCTTATCGCTATTAAAAGGCCACAAGGAAGAGGTTATCATCAGACAAGTTTCCGATTTGAGAATTGTTTTGAAAGCTATTAAAGTTGCCCAAGAACAAAAAATCGAAGATGCTAGTAAATTGGAATTATTGGCTAATGCTCTAGAGAAGAAATTAGAATTCCCAGGTACAAAGATCCAATTGAAACCTGTGTTGAACGAAGAAGGTGAAGTGGAAAAAGTTCAATTCATTTTGAAATGGGGTGGTGAAGCTACTCACTCTGCTCGTTACCAAGCAACTGATTTAGGTGAACAATCAAGACAAGATATGGGATTGTTGAACAAAGACTTGCTGAAGAATGTTCAAGTTTTCTCTTCTTCCGAAAGAAGAGTCTTGGTAACTGCTAATACATGGGCTAATGCTCTGTTGGATGGTCCAATTGATGATGGATTCATCAACATTAGAAAAGATCTTTTGGATGATTCTAATGCTGCCAAAGATTTGATGGATAAAGTTAAAAAGAAGTTGAAACCATTATTAAGAGAAGGTAAAGAAGCACCATCTCAATTCACGTGGCCACAAAAAATGCCTGAACCATATGTTGTCATTAAAAGAGTTGTCGAATTGATGAACTACCATCAAAAGATTATGGAATATAACTTCAAGAATAACGATTTGAAAATTGTTCAAGAGGAATGGTGTAACGGTGAAGATCCAGACTTATTTGTTGAAAGATGGAACAAGTTGTTTAAAGAATTCATTACAGTGGAGAAAGTCGATCCTTCCAAGATTTCTGAATTGTATGACACAATGAAGTTTGATGCCTTACACAATAGAGAATTTTTGGAAAAAATCTTCCAACCTGTTGAAGAAGTTGGTAGACCATCTGACTCTTTATTGATTGACGAATATCCACAAAACATGAAAATCTTTACAAAGAACAACGGTACACCAAATCCACATTCTTTCTTGTTTAATGAACAAATTTTCAAATACTTGAGAGAACTTTACAAATTGTCACAAGTTCTTTTCGATTTCATTTGTCCACAAGAATATGGTATCACTAAGGCTGAAAAACTGGAAATTGGTCTGTTAACCTCTGTACCATTGGGTAAGAAGATCATGAAGGATTTGAATGAAATGATTGAGAATGATAAACCAGGATGTGTCACTTATTTCACCAAAGAGTCACACATGTACACTTTGTTGAACATTTTGTTTGAGAGTAACATCCAATTCAACATTAGTCGTAATGATGTTCCAGAATTGGATTATCTATCACAAATCATTTTTGAATTGTATGAAGATAGTGAAGGTAAGAACCATTCAATTAGATTCAAACTGTCACCAGGTTGTCATACCCAGGATCCATTGGATGTTGAACTTGATGAGAAACATTACATTTCCTGTATTCCAAAGATTAGCTTGACCAAGCATTTAGATTTTGATTTGGTTTCACAAAGACTGAAATCCAAGTTCAAGAAGGTGAGTTTACCAAAGAAGTTCACTGCTGTCAACATTTCAAGTCCAATCAACCCACCTATTTGAACAGAAACATTGTATATTTTGACGTTTACATATTGTATTAAAGAATTGATAATTTAGAACCAGGCCATCTACAGTAGTTCCATATGAATTCTCTAAACCTTCTTTTTTTTGTATTTATAATGACTTATATATAAGAATCTCAACAACGCACAGCACACCAAACCCCAGTATCTAGTTATACTCCTTCTATAGACTTGCTAAAGAGTCAAACAAGACAGATATACTTTCACCATAATGATCACGACGGATACATTCGGCAAAGATTGGGGACACATCAATTGTAACCAATTTCTCACACTTCTTCTTTTCATCACTCAATGGATATGTGTTAGTAACAACAATCTTATCAATACATGGAGAGGCATTCATTTCCTCCAAACAGTCATCAATAAAGATACCATGAGTGGCAATGACGTAGACTTTCTTAGCACCACAGTTCAAACGACAATGTTCAGCAGCGGCGATGAAAGAACCTGGTCTGTCAATCATATCATCCAAGATGATTGCAGAACGGTCTTGGACGGACCCGACCAAAGTGATCAATTTTTCTTGGGCAACTGCGGTTGGTTCATCATCTTCATCAGAGTCAGCAGCATCATAAGTACCACCTAGCGCGTATGATGTTTGATCATTCACCAAGCTGCCTTCTTCTGAGATGACAGATTCGGCATAGGTGGAAGGTTCTGGTTCTGGAACGAAGTCATCATCAACGACATGACCTTTCACGATACGAGCAGTTTGTAAACCGTTTGACAAGATGATGTTCTCTTCTTCACCTTCTTCATCGGTTTTGGACAAGACAGGTCTTCTTCTGGACATGCTTTGTTTCCTCAACTTCAATTGGGCCTTGGTTTTATTTTGGGAGTATATATCGGTATCACGACGACGATCAGTATGGATCATGGCGAAATTTATCTTCAAGGAATCAGCTAAAGCGGTGACTCTCTTAGTACCACCTGGATTCTTGGAGACAACAACGGCATTAGCGAAATCTTCAACGTTTTCTCTAATCCATTTGGCTAAACTTGGACCAGCATACAAGTTGTCAACTGGTTTGGAGAAGAACCCTTGCATTTGAGAAGCGTGTAAATCCATAGAAATGACATGGTCAGCACCGGCCATGATGAGCAAGTTTGCCAACATTCTAGCAGTGATTGCACCTCTGTGTTTCTTCATCTTGGATTGTTTGGAGTATGGGAATTGAGGTAACACAGCTGTGATTTTCTTTGCGGAACCACCTCTGCAGGCAGAGACCAAGATTAACAATTCCATAATGTGATCATTCACAGTGCTGGAACCGGATTGGATGACATAAACGTCCTCATCACGAACAGAAACACCGATTTGCACAGAGGTTTCACCATTGGAGAATTTTTTCAAAGTACATGGGGCAGGTTCAACACCTAATTTTGCACAAACCAATTGGCCTAATTCTGGATGGGAGTTACCAACAAAGACTTTACACTTTCTCATTTTGCGAGTTTCGTTATCTGAATCTATGGGCAGCGAAGCCGTTGAATCTGTAGTTGAAGACAACAATATGACTGGAGAAAACTTAGATATGTGGGACTAGGTATATGATCTTGATTGGACTTTATCTGACTTCTTTATCTATACTGTGTGACAGGACAATAATGATAGAGTGAAAAATTTCTGTGACAATCAAAATTGGTGATACCGTAGAAATGAATGATTCTGAACCAAACTTGGGGCTAGCCTTGTGGGTCTGCTTGAAGTGTAGGGAATAGAATATCAAGACTCTCCAATGAGCATTGAGCTGCTTAATCAAAAGCCTGATATTTTTTTTTACGATGATGACTTTTGCTTCAGGGTAAATCCGGGAGCCCGACAAAAGGCCCGCGGGATGCCGCGGGTGAGCCAAATACAATCTTGAACCATGGTAACATGGATAGTATGGAGAAAGAAGGTCGGTTATGTGAATAAAATAGGGTATGTATATTATCACTCAATAGCTGTTGTAGTCAAATCCGCGTTTTTCTACTGTCTTTTGCTAGTTAAGTGCCATGAAGTTACATATTGTTGAGATGAGTCGTGTAGAAACCACTGGACTGAAAAATCATAAAGAGCCAGGAACCTGGAACCAGAAGCACATTGATTGGCCATATAATTGACTCCAAGTCAATAGTCCCATAGAGCCTCGAGCATTATGTCTGAATTCATCAAGGTCAAGACTCGCAGCCGTGTAAACGGTGTGCTAGACCCGACAATAGCCAATGAATCTAACCAGACCATATTAAAGGAAAACCTTGAGAAGAAGAAAGTCATACTGAAGGATTCCACTCTTTACGAGAAGATATTAGAGAGCCTAGACACTGTGAAATTCAACAAGATACGATGTGTTGCTCTAGGATCACCAAGTCAAGAAGAACCAGCATTGTATCAACTAGCATTATTACAACTCTTACAAGAGCATTACAGTTTAGATTCAACCCAAATATCTCTATTTGATCCTGTATTCACAGGTCTAGATAATGCATTGTTCAAGTCATGGGAGTACCAAGTGTCTGACGCTTATGACACTGAGGAGCCCAAAGATGTGCTCTTCTTCTTACCACATGCTCCATTGTCTTTAACAAACCAGGTGATATCAACTCAAAACCCACATATATTACTGGCCAACAATATTCAAACACATACCGAGAGACTGGTAAGTTCAGAGCTGTATGAGAAGTATCCTCAATTATCCAAATTGGTCAGTCTATTGGACAAAAAGTCCTCCGGTGTTATAGATGATGGGTTTGAAACTGTGTCGAAGAGAAAGACTAGAAAACAGAGGAATAAGTTTACAGAACCAAAACTAGATCACTCAAGCATACAATCATATTTCACCAAGGTATCAATAGAGAGTTTCAAAGAGTATGAAACTGGACCATGGTTGAATTCATTCACAGATATAGCATTCCATATGATAGAGTAATGTATACAATCTACGAAGTCACATAAGTAATTCGAATGTTTATTATAGCAAACTTGATTAGCTTCAATATTAAAATGTAGTTCAAAACAATGACAACAGAATGGTCTATATATATGTAAAAGGATATAAGAAAAGACATGAAAAAAGAGAAATAAGTTAAAGAATCCCCAAAACTCCAAAATGTTCAAATTAACAAGAAAGATTAATTCCAACTCTATAAATTAAATAACACGACCTTCAAAGTGTCCTCATGAGTCAGGAAAGAGAATAATGGAAATTTTTATGCACCAACACCACACTGATACATAAATGAATTCTCCTTCTCACTCAATCAAACACCTTGCCATTTGGTCATCTATTGTTGGTATTTTTCCCAGTTGTCAAGAACATCCTTAATCTTATCAGATTGTGTCAATTGGTAAACGTCTTCAAAGTATTCTTTGGTAACTTCGAATGGTTTAGCAGTCAAGTTTGGAATATATTTACCAATCAACAAGTTGGTCTTAACGTTTTCTTTCAAAATGTTCTTTTCCAAGAAGGCCTTGAATGGTTTAACACCGTTTCTCAAGTATGAAGAGTGGAATGGAACAGAGATACCCTTCAATGGGATGGTAGCGAAACCTCTTTCTAAGTCAATTGGTTGTGGCTTAGCAACAGATTTCTTGGAAATTTCATCAATGATTTCGTTCAAGTGTTCTTCAACCTTTTCTAATGATAATTGTTCTTGTAACTTACCAATGTCAATCTTTTGTAATTTGATAAAGTTCAAAACGTTACCTAAAGTGTCCAAGGCACGCAAGTCACCAGCAGCAACGTATTGTTGGTTTTCAACATTGTAGTTGACAATTTCACATAACCAAGTAGTTTGCTTACCGACACGGTCAACAACGAATTTCAAAGCATCTTGACTGAAAGTACCAGAAACTCTGCTTGGGTTAACAGCAATCATACCATAGTTGGATCTACCAAGTTCATCTCTTGGAACAGCAACTTGCATGGTCATACCTCTGTAGAAAACAATTTCAACCAATGATTCAATAGACATAACTTCAGCTAATGAAGCCAATGAAGCGTATTCACCTAAGGAGTGACCAGCAAAGATACAGTCAGCTGGGATCAAACCCTTGGCTCTTAAATCTTCAAAGGATGCCTTTTCCATCAAGGTCAAAGCTGGTTGGGTAAATTGTGTAGCAGAAATTAAACCACCTGGGTTCTTGAATGTAAATGAAGTAGTCTTATCAGTGATAGATTTGAAGATTCTTTCAGAAACAACCTTACCATCAATGATGGTTTCGAAAGTCATTTGAGTATAGTTCTTCTTGATTGATCTACCCTTTTCACCACCGAAATGGACAGTCAATTCTTCAGGGTTGTTCTTGACAATGTCAATGATGGAGAAACCGTAAGTGTTCAAGAAGTGGCTATCAGCTCTGTCCCAAACTTCACGGGCAACTTCAGATTTTTCGTACAAGTCCATACCCATACCTTGTTCTTGAGAACCTTGACCGGTGAAAACGAAAGTTGAAACTGGTTGATCAATTTCAGCTTCACCAATTAAGACTGGAACATCTTCTTCGTTTCTGGTTTCGACCTTGATGATCTTACGACCATTGATCATACCAACGTGTTCCAAACGAGTAGTTAAAGTATCGTTTGGTAAGACCATACCGGCGAAGGAAACGTTGAAAGCACGAACTCTAGCAGAGACGGAATCAGCAGCCCAACTTTCAACTAAAGCTCTGACTGAAGCACTTGAGTACATACCGTGGGTAATAGTACCTGGCAAGTCAGCGTATTTAGAGAAGACACGAGAAACGTGGATAGGGTTGTAATCACCAGAGACAACGGCGTATGGTTCGTTGGTACCTGGGGCCTTGGTCTCAATGGAGGCAATTGGGATATTGTTTTCGAACTTAACTTTTTGTTCAATGGCAGAACCGTTTCTGGTCAAGTAGTCAATAACTGGGTTACCGTGAGATTGACCAGCTTCGTAATCAACAGTACCAACTTGAACAATTTCTTTACTTGGTAATTCTAATAAGACTTTACCGAATGATTTGACAGAGTTGAAGATGGTCTTGTTCTTGTAAGTAACTTCAGTTTCAATTTCGAAAGTCAAAGTCTTGTTGATCAAGTCAATGTCCTTTTCTAAAGTGAACCACTCCTTAGATCTCAAAACAGCATTGTCCTTAGCGGATTTAATGTGCAATTTGAATGGAGCTTCAGTGGTCTTGGAGAAAGTGTTTTCGAAATCATTGTAGTCACCACGGTATAAGAATGAGGACAAGACTTCCATAACTGGTTTACCATCTCTGGTAATAGTACCAACAACTTCAACGACCTTACCAGAATCTTGGTTCAAAACAGATCTGATTTCAGCAGTAGCGGAGACAACATCGTCCTTGGCTAATGGAGTGGCACCTGGCAACATCTTGTAACCGTTGGACAAGTGGACCAATCTTAACAAATCACCATTGATGGTCTTTGGGAAGATGGCCTTGATGATAGCTCTCCAACCGACAACAATAGCGAAATCCATTGGAGCCAAAGTCTTTCTACCTGGTCTGGAAACGAAATCTTCACACTTGTTACCAATAGCGTGAGTGAATTCAGCAATAGCTTGACCAGTAATAGTAGTTGGTTCATCAACAATTGGTTTGTGAACATCAATGTCCATGTTGAATGGTTCAGTGTACCATAATTTCCAGTAGAATTCTTTGATACGTTCGTTTCTGTTTTCAGTGATTTCCAAGATTGGAGCGAAACCATCAGTTGGGTTAAACTTATACAACAATGGTAAAGAAATGGCTTCCTTTTGAACATTTCTGTGTTCAACTAAGGACATTTCAATGGTGGAAGCATCAATAGCCTTGATGACAACGACTGGTCTCAAAGTACCTTGGATTGGTTCAGAAGCAGTGATGACAGTCTTTGATGGATCGTTTGGATATTCAATCTCAACAATCAAGTTGTTAGCTGGAGCTAAAACTTTTCTGGCTGGGTTAGCAACGAAATCAGTACCTTGAACAACACGTTTGGTAGAGATGAAAGCGTGTCTCCAAGAACGTTTTGGACCAGCTAATAATTTCAACCAAGTAGATGGATCGGTAGATTTATTAGCTTGGTAAATAACCTTGTTGTTGGATTCAACCTTGTCAAATTTAACAGTAGCTGGTTGTTCACCACCAAAGTATTCGACAACTGGAATCTTAGATTCATCAGAACCGTATTGGTCCTTCAACAATTTGGCAACGTGACCATCATGGATACCATCCAAGATGTCACCAACTGGTTCATCAACCTTGTTAGTGAATTGAGCAGCAACAGGACCGTGTAAGATACATGTTCTTTGAACATCTTGGTCAACAACGGCTTCCAAATCTTCTGATTGCCATAAGGAATCCTTCTTGAAGAAGACTTCGAATCTTGAATCCAAGATTGGAACGAATGGAACTGGTTTTTGGAATGGGTTGGAACACAACAATAAGAAGTAATCAACATCTTGTTGGTTGATCAATTGTTTCTTGGCAGCTGGGTAAGCATCGAAAACGGTTTCAACACCGGCATCTGGATCGTTCAAAGCGTTGAAGCTTGACAAGACAGAGGTGGTTTGAGAGGTAGCGAAACGTTCTTCAACACGACGCAAGTAGTCACCAACAAAGTTACGTAAGGAGATATCGATCCATCTCTTAGAACCTCTGACATACAACAATTCAACCAATCTTTGAGCAATTTGGTAGTAGGTCAAATCTTGCAAGTCGTAAACTTTACCGTCAATGGTAGCGAACCATGGTTTTTGGAAATCAGCGTTCAACTTCTTGATAATGTAGTCCTTCTTCTTGTCCAAGGCATCTTGCAATTTGTTCTTTGGTAAGTTGAAGATGGTGTTATCCAATTCTTGCCATAACAAAACACCACGAGTGGCCAATTTGTGGATTGGTTCACCCATTTCGGATCTAACGGTAATAATACCACCGGTTGGTTTCTTGTAAGTTTGTTCCCATTGAGAATCTGGAACACCTGGAGCATCGGCAATGGCTTGCTTAGCAGCTGGAGAAGTGAAGGCTTCCTTGGCAACCATAACTCTTGAACCGACCAAGATACCATCGAATGGCATTGGTGGGTAGTTGAATCTAGTAGACCATTCACCAGTCAAGTATGGGTATGTGTCATCAGCACTACCAAACCCGGAACCAGCAATCAAGGAGATGTTTGGACATCTTCTGATCTTGGAGTACATTTGCAAGATTGGTTGATGGAAATCTTCAAAAGAATGGTGACCACCACCTCTACCACCGGTCCATTGCAAGACGATTGGGAAATCTGGGTGAGCCTTAGCGATGGAGATGGCTTGGGAGATAGAGTCAACTGAACCTGGTTTCAAACCCAAGTGAGTCAAACCTAATTCTTCAATATACTCAGTGGCAACTTCCAAAGATGGAACACCGGCACCAATGGTCAAAGATTGGATTGGGAAACCCTTTTGTCTCAATTCTTTGATTAATGGAATACCCCATTGCAACATTCTTGGGTTAACGTAAATCAAGTTGATACCAACACCGGTACCTGGTTTGACTTGGTCAACAACTCTTTGCAAAGCGGTTTGGAATGATTTTGGATCAAAGTAACCACCACCGGCGATTTCAATGTGGTAACCAGCGTTCAAAGTGGCAGCGACAAAATCTGGGTGAACAGTGGTTGGAGTCATACCTGGAACCAAGATTGGAGCTCTACCCATCAATTTGGAGAATTTGGTATCAACATAGATCTTACCAGATGAAGTCTTGATCAATTTTGGTTGATATTCCAATAACCAGTTTGGAGCGTATTTAACATTGTCATGGATGTCAAATAATTCTTGCTTGAAACCATATTCATCATCAGAGTTGTTGTCCAAGACACCAGCAATGATAACACGAACACCGGTACCATCTTTGTTACGGTGAGTCAACACACCTAAACCGGAAGCACCACCTGGACCGAAATCCAAAATGTGGGTAGCGTCGAATTGAGTAGCAGTTTCCCAGTTGACTGGTAATTTGGTGATCAATAAGGCCAATCTATCGATGACGGACCCGTTGAAATCACGTAAATCAGAACCATCAAAAGTGTCATAGACTGGGATTTTCAAATCGGCTTGTTTGAATTCCAAACCTTCATTGGTACAATCTTCATGGACTAATAAAGCAGCGTCATGTAACAAATGAGAGTGGAATGGAGAAGTGATTGGTAAGAATCTGTTGGAGAATTTCAATTTTCTTTCAGAATGTGGAATTCTAGCTTGGTCCAACCCAGATGGGGCCTTGGCCTTTCTCAAAACCAAGTTCAAACCGTACAAGGATTGTGGTGGACCTGAAACAACCAAGTTTCTAGCACCATTGACCAATGAGATGGCAATGTGTTTTTCCTTTGGCAAATGGGCATTGGTTTCGTCAACGTATTTTTGAACTTGTTCCTTGGATAAATCACGAACGGACAACATTGGGTATGGAGTACCTTCACCATTTTCATCGGAATCTTTCAAGATTGATGGTGGCAAGACGGTGTTTGGATAAACTTGGTAACAACGGACACCAATGAAGAATAAAAATGTGATGGATTTGGATAAAGAGACAAAGAATGATTCCCAAGTGTCAGCTTCAGCAATGGCCAAAGCAGTGGTCAAACCTTGAGAGTGACCAGTGGCACCAGCGAGTAAATCTCTCAATTCACCTGGGGTGTAACCCAAGACTCTGGCAGTGATGGCGTAGTGAGCCAATTGGATAACACAGATCAATGGACAAGAAACTGGGATGGATAACAAATATTCAGTTGATGGAGTCTTTTCTGGGTGTTCCAACCAGTTGATCAAATCGAAACCTTGAGTGTAAACTCTTTCGGTGTCATTGGTGGATCTAACCAAAGCGGTTAATCTGTCAGCAGCGGCTTTGATAACATCAGCGACAAGACCATTGTAGATGTTGTACAAATCTCTCAATTCTTCGAAATAGTCATCGGTGTTACCTTGACCACCGAAAATGGCGACAACTTTAGCCTCATCGTTCAAGACAGATCTGAACAAGGCGGAATCGTATCTTCTGAATGGTTTTTTAGCAGTGATTCTAGCGTTGAAGTAGTTCTTGACAACGGATTTAGCCTTGGTCAAAGTAGTTGGGAAATCATCACTCTTGGCCAAGTTTGAGGCCAAAGTGTGGATATCGTGACCGGCTAAGAATCTAGTTTCAAATTCGCTCAAGGCTAATAAAAGGACTTGATCAAATTGACCAGAGGCGTTTGGATCAACCAACTCTGAAACGTAGCCTAAAAAGCTAGCCAATAACTCGGTGGAGGAAGCTGGTTCATCTTCACCTGCGTAACCTTCAGTGACTTCTGGTAATTGTTTTTCAAATTGTTCCTTCAATTGAGAAGCAGCGAATAACAAGTTTGTTGGGACAAGAATGTTCAATTCAATGGCACCGTGGGACAAGATCAATGGTCTTAAGGTGGCATTGTTTGGGTTTGGAGTAATAGCACCAGTCATTTTCGATCTATTGTATGGTTCTGTGAGCTATATTAATAAATACAAAGGGTGGGCGGTAAGTATGTGATGTAAGAATCTGCGACTTTAAAAATCTCGATTCTTTAGTGAGATGATGGGCTCTGAAATTAAGATGTAGAGTCCTTTAATGAGCAAACAGCGGTTGGAGCGTAGAAATCAATTCTAATTCACTAAGCGCTGTGTTGGTGATTTGGTGAAAAGTGGATATGAAATGGATGTAGGATAATGAAGATAAATCAACTCTTTTTTCGTAACTGTCTTGTGTGAAGCTATCTGTTATGTGGTGTGGTGTAGTCGATAGCTAAGTTTGCAGCAGGGCGGTTTGAGCAAAAGAGGGTTGTTGATTTGTTTCGTTACTGGTTCTCCTAAGACAATTGGTCAATTGGCTACACAAGAGATTGTCCAGTATATTTATTTGTAAATTTTTGTGCTGTAAGCTCATCTGGTTTTCGCATTTCGGTATAGGAAGGCTCATCAAAATGTTGGGCGTTGGGAACAATGTATGGTGTGGCGCGTACCGGCGTAGCGCTTTTGATGGCGATGCGAAGACGAGCGAGGTACGCGGTGGGCTACGTGGGCCAGTGGGCCACTGCTGACGTTGTTGGCACTGGCGATCTGCTACTGGGAGTTTAAGTTGGTGGTGCTTGTTGGAGATGATGTTGGTGTGGTTGTTGCTGAGTGTTTCCTTAAAGCGTAGTGTTATAAATGATTTCAGTACCTGAGGTGCTACTACATGCAATATCTGATACTGAATCACTGATTCTTATAAGTACCATTGAATAGGGGTACTACGCTGTACATCTATCCAGTCCACACACTTGTTTAGTTACAGTATATTCCCACGAGTCCATCACAATCCAACACTCTTGTCTTATCTTCAACCCTTATCCAGTTCCTTTCCACCAGAACAGTTTAATATTCCATCTCAATTGTCCTGCACTGACATTTAGCAGAGCGTCTAGTGGCCCTGTGGCCCTGTCAAAAAAGGCGTTTCTTCTTGTTTGTTTGTTGGAATTCCCAAAACTCAACCGCCAACCGTAAGTGCAATTTGCGCCAATCCCTTTCGCGCAAAAAGTGTCTCACGTGTACCTATATTACCTCTTTAGGAAGTACTGGCGAAATCCTTGCGCAACTGCAATTACGTCCCATTTGGGAAATGGTTATATACACACTGGTGCGTGTTAGGTGTTTGACTTTCGATTTTGAACTGGAGTAAAAGGGTATCACTGGTCCGTCATTAGCGCGAATTTTTATTATGGCGAAAATTTCAAAATTTGTTAGCGGTGCCCTTGCCAATTTTAGTAGACGTGAGATTTGGCGAGCGTGAAAAGCGGAAATGAGCCAAATTGAATGAAATATAAAGTTTTGAATTGTGCATATTTTCATGCACTATTCTAGCGGAGCTGGTCTCTAGGCAACTGGTTCTATTGTTGATTACGTCATAAATTTGATTCGTTGTAATATTGATTACATAATAATACACATGATTACATAATACCAATATAAGCCATATTCCAATCCAATATTATAGGAGACAGAAGTGAATAACAAACATCAAAGCCAAGTTGAAGAGAGTCCTGAACCGCTATAGCCTCATCATCTGTATGCTTCCAGATACTTCTAGTGCTGTTGGAAACTCTAGCGCCCTGCGAACTGGTACGCCAACAACAACAAAACTAGGACAAGCGAACAATAGAAAGGAACATGGCGTCAGCGACCATCAGCTGCTCTCTCAACATAGCCTTACCATCCCATAGTGACACATATAGCATGCTATTGAAATTCAATGGATAAACACAGCGCTAAGGGCTGGAACAACAACAGCAACAACTGGACTAAATGTTAGTTTTAAAACAGGAAAAGAAGAAGGATCTATACCCATTAAG